>JAJOZX010011813.1:0-22500 GCA_023014485.1 Bathynomus jamesi | reverse complement strand
ATATATATACATACGACTCTCAACATTTATTGGCCAAACGTTTCGGTCCGCTCAGGGGCCATCTTCAGTGACTAAATAGAAGCATCTAAAAATAATCATAAAACTAAAGTAAATACAAATGTCAAACTGTACGATAATAAAATCTAACACAAAAAAAAGTTAAAAAGTTGCTAAAAAACTATCTGGATTATAAAACAAAATAAAAGTAAAATTAAAACAAACTAAAATTTCAAAAATTAAAAGTTTAAAAATGTTAAGTTTAAAATTTAAAAATTTAAAAATGACTAACCTGGATGGTAAAAGTTACAAATAACAAGTGGAGAGAAAGGAAAAAACAACTTAAGTTAGTGCGTTGGTTACGTTTAAAAGGTGTTGGTTGGTTAGGAAGTATGTAATTTTATCGAGGAAAGGCTATCGTTTAGTTCAGGATTTAATTTCTTGATAAAAAGGGATTCTAAAATTTTAAGATCAAGTGAATTAGGAGCAGACGACAAAATCGCAAAGGAGTCCTGGGGGCACGGTGGTCATGGGTCTCTGAATGATGCCGAATAGCAGAGGATTCAGGAGTGGAAAGAGGGCGAGAAGTTCGATAAGAAAAACCCAAATGCTTCGAAATCCTAAGTTTTAACTGTAGGGCAGTCTGCCCCACATAACGACTTTGGCAGGTCGCACATGTATATAAATAAATAACAAAGGATCTCAAAAGCACGGGGATGATCTTTATGGCGAAAAAAGGATTGCAGAGAATTAGAATTAGAATTAATGATTATAAAGTCGCATTGAGGGAAGTGTCTGTCCAAAATAGAGTGGACATCTTTATTAAGTTGAAAAGTTAGTTGGTCTAAAAATGGAAGCTTAAGATAAACCTTCTGTTTCGGAACCGTGGAGTGAATTATTTTAGGTGAATATAGGTTATTTAAAAATTTAGAAATTAAAGCCTCAAAAGTCAAAGTACAATAAAAATTACAGTTGAAAAATCTCTTAAGATACTGAATTTCTAAGTCAAATAAAGACCAACTTGAACAAAGGTGATAGGCTCTAAAAATTAAATTCTCTATGGAAGTAGAACAATACAATAAAATTTCGTTTCTTGATGTTACCATAAATAAACACAGTACAGGCTTTTCAACACAAGTATACAGAAAACCAACTACTACCCAACTCGGTACTCATTTTTTCAGCAATATTCCACTTAGTTTTAAGCTGGCTAGTATTAAAAGTCGTATTTTTAAAGCCTATCACCTTTGTTCAAGTTGGTCTTTATTTGACTTAGAAATTCAGTATCTTAAGAGATTTTTCAACTATAATTTTTATTGTACTTTGACTTAATACCAATTTTTTTTTTTTTTTTTTTTAGAGGAGAGCATCCTAAACCTAAGCTAAAAGGTCAGAGTAGGGATGGGAAGGGGTCCTAGTAACCCACGGGACAGGTTTGTACTACAGATTTCACCCGCCCTCCCAAAAGGGAGAGAACCTAAAGGAACTGGCAGTCAATTTCTCTAGAATCCCACGACTCGGGACCGGAGGGCTGTCACACCCCAAGTATAAAGTTAAAACACCCAGAAGGAACGTGCATAACCTTTGTACCCTCTGCGGAGAGAGAGAGAGAGAGAGAGAGAGAGAGAGAGAGAGAGAGAGAGAGAGAGAGAGAGTTTCAAGGAGTTACAAGGACAAGAGGAAGCCTCAAAGACCTTTCGGTCCACTCTGGGAGGTTCCTGTTATTAAAAGTTTATTTTTCTTTCAACTCTCCTAGCAGTAGTAGAAAACTGGATAGAAAAGTAGAAGGCTCTCTCCCCACCCTCCGCTCCCTCCCTGCCAGAGACAGGTACGGAAAAGGGTTGAAGAAAATACCTTGACCCTGGAAAAGTAGCCAAGGAAATTTTACAGGAAAGTGGAGAATATATAAATAGCTCTATATTTAGCTTGCTCACAGAGACACCGTGCAAGCGAAGTCGCTGCTAATTAGCACACCCAAGTCCTTTTCTAAATCAGTCACCTCGATATGACTCCCCAACATCGAGTAGTCCGACTTGGGATTGGCGTAGCCAATGTGCATCACTTTGCATTCACCCAAGTTAAACGGCATTTGCCATTTTCCGGACCACTCTCCTATCCTACCTAGGTCCGCACGCAGTTGCTCGATCGCTTCGGGCGTCCCAACATTGGCCCCAAGCTTGGTGTCATCAGCGAATAAAAAAAAGAGAGAGAGAGAGAGAGAGAGAGAGAGAGAGGAGAGGAGAGAGAGAGAGAGAGAGAGACTTTCAGGTGTCAAGTTCAAATCAAGATAAAAATAACTAAATGTTCAGTATATTCTAAATTCTGATTCAAACCTTCTATAGCGGTCCACATGTCGAACATTTGACGTTTGAAGTGTTAAAAATTGTGTGTGTGTATATTATATATATATATTATATATATATATTATATATATATATATATACTGTATATATGGAGGAGATTGCTGACACCATTCGACCAGTGAAGGACTGCGGTAGGGTCGGGGGGACGTTAGACAGAAGACAGGGAGTGCTGGAACTCCCGTTTCTCCTGCCACTGTTCTCCTTAGCTGATCTTTTTCCGTGTCTCATCTACTCTGAGCAGTACAGCATGTTCTCAAACACACGCTTCTCCCTCTATTCTTCACAACACATACATACATTTCACAAACTACACAATTTTTTCAAACTGCATATGAAAAATAGGCATCGTGAGCCTCGGAGACCTTAATTTTGGGTCTCTCCTTCTTGTATAGGGGAGGGGAGACATTTTTTGAGGGCGCTCGCACTTGCCCCCTCCTTCCTAATAAAAAAAATATATATGTAGTATTGTCGTGCACAGAATTCTTGTCTCTTTGATTTTATCGTTTAAAAAGTTCGTCAGGAACAAGTGTTCTGTGCGTAACTATACATAATGTACGAGTACTATGTATAAAATGTACGTATACACTGAACGCGTATAGAAAGATTACTTCCATATATAAACTGACAACATTAATCACTAGGATTTATGTGAATAATTCCCAAGACAAAATGCTTAAAATGCTAACTCGTAATGTTGGGGTTATTTAACTTACTTCGCAACACCTAAGGTCATGTGACGGAGGGGACCCACAGCTCTACGTGGGATCCGAATCTGGACGCGGAAGACGGTCCCCCACCCAACTACTTTCCAGATCCAATGTCGCTTAACTTCACTTATCAAGAGAAAGCGGTGTTACATTTTGTGCCTACATCTTAAAAATCGTCACTTGATTAGGACTCAAACAAGGTAAAACGTAGTAAATTAATTAAATCCGCTAATTTGTGTTCCAAAATTATCTTCCAGTTTAACAGATTTTTTTATGCCATAACTTTTTTTTTATATAAACACCAACCAAAGGAATTTCACGCGTAATAACTCCTTTATTTGGCATGTTGCGACAGAGAATCTTTAGTTTTTACAGGTTTCAAAGCGACCAAAAGTTTCCATTTATGAATTCCGAAGGAATGAAATTTTCAAAGTATTTGATATATATATATTTATATATTTATTTATTTATTTATTTATTTATATAGGTACAGGGTGTCCGAGAATTATCTGTACAAGTTTTGGCTGTTATTAAAAGTCAACCATGAAGTGTAGAAATTCGAGTGTTGTCCCATTTTACAGAGAATCTCATTAAGTTTTTTCTGACACCAAGTTTTGACAATTTTTTTAGAAATTCCAGTGTGTCCGAAAATTATCTGTACAATTTCATCTTTTAATAACATTCTTGATAACACACGTAAAATTCTTAAACAAGATTATTTAGAATCTGTATTTTCAAAAGTTTCTTTTATTAAAGTAACGTTGTTACAAACATTCGATATGTGCACCATCAGTGATTCGCAAAACATCCACTCGATAATCCAAATGTTGACATGTACGCTGCAGCATATCCACATCAATTCGCTCAATAGCAGCTGTGATTCTTGCTTTTAAATCATCAATGTCTGTCACCCGCGTACAAAAAAGAAAAAACTTCTCAAAACTTGTTATCAGAAAAAACTTAATGAGTTTCTCTGTAAAATGGGACAACACTGGAATTTCTACACTTCATGGTTGACTTTTAATAACAGCCAAAAATTGTACAGATAATTCTCGGACACCCGGTATATTATTTATATATATATATTTTTATATATATATTTATATATATATATTTACATATATATATATATATATATATATATATATATATATATATATATATATATATATATATTAATATATATATTTATATATTTATATATTTATATATTTATATATATATTTATGACGTCATCAAATCATTTAATAGTGGCTTGAAACGCCTTCTCAAAGATCATAAGGACTTAATTCCGCTTTTCATGTCCACTTCACCTGCTCTGCCCTACCTTTACGGTCTTATTAAAACCCACAAACCTGGTAACCCTATGCGCCCTATTATTAGCTCGGTGGGCTCTATTACTTATAAACTCTCCAAATGGCTTGTCAAAGTCTTGTCCCCCATTCTCGGAACTATCTCTGATTCACATGTAAAAAATTCCATGGATCTTACGGAAAAATTGAATAATGCACGTACTGAAACTAACGATAAATTGATCAGTTTTGATGTTTGTTCATTGTTTACAAAAGTGCCGATTGACGATATGCTTGACTTTCTCTCCCAAGAATTACATAAGTATGACCTGCCACTACCTTCACACATTGTTTTGGAACTCATTAAGCTTTGCATCAAAGACTGTAAATTCACTTTCAATAACGAGTATTATCAACAAGTTTTTGGGATGGCTATGGGCAACCCCTTATCGCCCCTCCTCTCCAATATTTATATGGAGTTTTTCGAAATTACCTATATTCCGAGAATCCTGGGGGTTGGCATCCCTTGGTTGCGGTACGTCGACGATATTTTGTGTATCTGGCCCATGAATCGTGACCTGGATAGCTTCCTCCTTCAGTTAAATGATCAAGTCCCCTCCATTAAGTTTACTTTAGAAGTTGAGCAAGACAATTCAATCCCATTTTTGGATGTGCGTGTACATAGGGAAAGCCCGGGTTTTAAGTTTAGTATCTATCGGAAAACGACAAACAATTTGCCCTACGTACACTTTTACTCGGGACATGATACCCCAACTAAGAAGGCCATATTTTCATCAATGTTTCTCCGCGCCCTTAGGATCGCCAGTCCGGAATACATCGATGCCGAATTGGAAAAAATCAACGGTATTGGAAGTGATTTGTGTTATCCATCTGCGTTTATGGAATCTTGTCTCAACAAGGCAAAACGAACTTTCTATCGTGTCAATATTAACACTCTTACTTTGTCAAAAAATATTTTAGTACTTCCATTTTTCCCTGGCTTTTAGGCATTGCTAATGTACTTAAACTTTTGGATATTAATGTAGTATTTTCATATAACAATATTGTGAAAATATCATAGTAAAAAATAGCCCTACCAATAATTCAGGCATTATCTATAAAATTGGTTGTAAACAATGTGATTCCTTTTACATAGGTCAGACGGGAAAGGATTTGCACATACGTATAAAACAGCATCAATATTCCGTTAGAACAGGACAGTTGTCCAGTGCCCTTTTTGTCCATTTGTCAGAGTTAGCCCACTGTATTGATTGGAATAATGCTTCAGTTTTATTCCATTCAAGCAACATTGTTAATAGAAATATTCTTGAGTCTGCCATTATCCAACTTTCAAATAACTTCAACATAAGCAAAGGTCTTTTTCAACTCGATCCTGTTATTTTGAATTCCTTTAAAACAGATTTAGATAAGAAGGGTAAAACATTAAATCTTTGGTAAACTTGTCTTCTACTTTATTAACTTTTAATTTGCATTTTATTTTTTTATATATATCGAAACCTGACCATAGGCAGCAGTGTGTTAAAACCCGGGCAGAGTTCCAGTATAAATTTGTATTTTATAATCCATTTGATCTTGTGCTAAAAATCGATATTTTTCCTTACAAATCTGTACGCCTCACTGGTAATCCTTTAAGGTTTTAATTTTTAATTTTTTATTTTTACTGCTCTGTTTATTGTATATATATGTATGTATGTATGTATGTATGTATGTATTTGTATATATAGATATGTATGTATATATATATATCATGCAGAGCTGGGCACTTGCGTTTTTTTGCGCGTTTTTTGCGGTACTGCGGTACTGCGGTACTACTACCGCACTACCAAACCGGTACCGCATAACGCAGTACGCAAAGGATCGCTGAAAGTACAGCAGTACCGCTACGCATTCAAATTTCCCGCGGTACTTTCCGCGGTACCGACCAACACGGTAGTACCGCAGTACCGCAAAAAAAACGCAAGTGCCCAGCTCTGTATAATAATATGTATGTATGTGTGTGTATGTATGTTATTTATTTTTTCTTTTTTTCTTTCTGTAACCTATATATAGGCTTAACCTTTTTATGTACTTCAGTGTTCCTGAGGATGTCATTAGACGAAAGCGCTTGAGCACCATTTTGTGTTTCCTTTCCTTCGTGGTTTTATTCATCATATATATATATATATTTATATATATATATATATATTTATATATTTATATATATTTATATATTTATATATATATATATATATTTATATATATTTATATATTTATATATTTATATATATATATATATATAATATATATATATATATATATTTTATAAATAAATATATATTATTATATATATAATATATATATTTATATAAATAAATATATAATATATTTTTATATATATATATATATATATATATATATATATATATATATATATATATATATAAATAAATAAATATATATATATATATAATAAATAAATATATATATATATATAAAAAAAAATATATATAATATATATATATATATAAATATATATAAATATATATATATATATATATAAATATATATATAATATATATATAAATATATAATATATAAATATAATATATATAAATATATATATATAAATATATATATATATATAAATATATATATAAATATATATTATAAATAAATATATATATATATATATATATAAATATATATATATATATATAAAAAAATATATTATATATATATATTAAATATATATATATATATATAAATATATATATATATATATATGTAAAAATATATATATATATAAAAAAAAATATATATATATAAAAATATATATATATATAAAAATATATATATATATATATATATATAAATAAAAATAAATATATATATATATATATATATAAATAAATATATATATATATATATATATATAAATATGTATATATATATATATTATATAAAAATAAATATACAGGGTATATTATCCATTTATTTCAGAAGAAATAATATGAAAAGGTAGGCATATATGGTAGGTTTTCTCTAAAATTCAATGTGGGCTCCAACTCTTTCCACCAGCTTCTGGAGCGCCCAGGAATGCGTCCACTGACTTTAGCAGGAACTCCGGCGGATGGAGGACATGACTTCCCGAATTCGGTCCTCCAGTTCTTCCAATGTCCTCGTTTGGTGCGGTAGACTTCTTCCTTTACCCACCCCCAAAGAGAGAAGTCGCACGGTGTCAAGTCGGGGCTCCTGGCTGGCCATTGATGTGGACCACGACGACCCATCCAACGCCAGGGAAGTGGGCATCCAGCCACTCACGGACACAAGAGCGAAGTGCGGAGGGGCGCCATCTTGCATAAATTCAATCTTTGGGGGTGGGTAAAGGAAGAAGTCTTACCGCACCAAACCGAGACATTGGAAGAACTGGAAGACCGAATTCGGGAAGTCATGTCCTCCATCCCGCCGGAGTTCCTGCTAAAGTCAGTGGACGCCATTCCTGGCGGCTCCAGAAGCTGGTGGAAAGAGTTGGAGCCCACATTGAATTTTAGAGAAAACCTACCATGTAGGCCTACCTTTTCATATTATTTTCTTCTGAAATAAATGGATATATACATGTTTTTTTACCAATCCAAAATAGGGAGCTACTTTCCGCCCACCCTGTATATATATATATATATATAAATATATATAAATAAATATATATATATAAATATATAAATATATATATATTTATATATATATATATAGTATATATCTAATATATATATATATATATATATATATATATATATATATATATATATAAAATTGTAGGTCCCCTCCGCCACCACGGAGGACATACACAATACACAATTACGAAAAGAGTTAGGTAGACCAGCCATGAGTGGGATCCTAGGGTCTTTGTGGTCTGAAACATTATATATATATAAATATATATATATATATATATAATATATAATATAAATATATATATATATATATATATATATATATATATATATATATATATAAAGGGTGTCAGGAAATGATTGCCCCCCTTGTACAGAAGAAACTGAAAGGAATAGAAAAAAACAGACAAAACCACGCGAAAGAGCGTTTAATTTTGAATAAAAAACACTTGTTTTAATATCGGGTGTTGCACCCATTGCAGCTCTGACGGCCATTAATCGACGGGGGTATGATCCAGAAGTGTCTCAAAAGATCGGTATCATGACTCATTTCTTCAAGGACTTCGTTGATCTTTGCAGTCATAATTTCTGTTCAATACCGATTCTGAATGGATTGTTCCAGCATTAAGGACTCCACCCGATCCTTCATGATGGATCCGACATGTTCACAGACATTAAGATCGGGAGAATTGCCAGGCCATTCATTATTTCAGAAAAAATCAATGTTATTGTCCATAAGCAGTTGTTGAGTCACAAGTGCTTTCATGAAGAAAGGTTGCCTGTTCAACATCCAAGACACACTCGGGGTCTTTCAAAAACGGAATTACATGTTGGGCTAAAATTACATTTCGAAAATAAGGCCCATCCCAACTGGTTCCTCTTGGTTTGATAACCCAGATGAGCTTCCGAATAGAGAACATAATGAAAACACCCACACATGCTGGATTTTTACTATTTCTCGATACTTCTGGTCGTCTGGGACTTCATCAGTTGTTGTTGCCCAAACCCGATCACTCTGAAAATTTGTTTTTCTGGAGACATAAACGAAGAATTCATCGCTGACAACCAAGTGAAGGAAATCGTCTTCCGTCCATTCCTCAAGATAATCACAAAACCATAGCCGATCTTCAATATCAAGATCACTCTTCCGTGGCTTAGCTATTTCATGCCAAGCACTCAAGCCTTGGCGAACTCGAAATTGATGCACAAGTTGCCGATTGACTATCTTACCACGACGGATAAGTATCTCTTTCGCTACCTCAGAGCAGCTCTTCTTTCGGCGCCGTGATGCAGCAAGCACAATGTCTTTCGATTCTTGAGATAATTTCTCCGGTCTTCCTCCTCGAAATTCTTTTCACAATCTTCAGGATTCTTATTCCAATTCCTTTTGACAAAATCTTCTGATCTTTTTAATCTCTCAGCCACCCAGTGTCGAGTTATGAAAGTTGCACCAGCTTCCTTTGCTTCACGAAATGTGACAGCTCGAATGCGGTCAAGAACTCGCTTTTTCTCTGAATCGTTCAAAATAGATGATGCCATGGTTTCTGTGGGGAAAAAAATGGTAAGAATTAAAATCACAGGAATAGAATATAATGGTTTTTATTCAGATTTTAACGCTCTTTCAAGTGGTCTCGCCGTTTTTATCTATCTCTTCTAGTTTTTGCTCTACAGGGGGGGGCAATCATTTCCTGACACCCCGTATATATATAAATATATATATATATATATATATATATATATATATATATGCTGCAAACCCACAAGGAAAAAGAAAAACGATTCCAAGGCCTTTCGTGTATTCAAAGCTACACCTCGTCAGGGTGACGAGGTGTAGCTTTGAATACACGAAAGGCCTTGGAATCGTTTTTTTTTTCCTTGTGGGTTTGCAGCATTCATTCATTCACGTGTTTTATTGTGAAATTCATCCCATATATATATATATATATATATAAATATATATATATATATATATATATATATATATATATATATATATATATATATATATATAAATATATATATACTTACTAAGAGCGGATAGAACGACGAGACGGAAAGGTGGCTGTGCTATATATGTACAGGAAGGTCATATGACAGAGACGATAATAAGTAAATCAAACAGCTATGTGGAACTCCTAGCAGTGAAAATAGAAAAACTAAACTTGATAGTAATAGTCATCTATAGACCTCCAAGCACCCCAACCGAAAAATTCTCGGAGGCCATTGATGACATTAGAAAGCTAATAAAGGCCATAAACCCTCCATCCCCAATATAATGATCTGCGGAGACTTTAACTTCCCATTTATAAATACAAAAAAGGTGAATAGGAATATATATTCACCAGGACAAGGGGGGCACAAGAGAAGATCAGGAACAAGCAAAATGTTGATGGCTCTCACAAACGAGTTTATGCTGACACAGGAGATAACAGAAAATACCAGAAAAAATAACTGCCTGGATCTGGTTTTTCACGAATAACACGAACTTGATTGCTGATATAAAAATAACCCCAAACCATTATCTCAGACCACAACTTAATCGAGATATCAACAAATATGATGGCAGCATTAGAAGGACAATACACATATTGTGGAAAGAAGTAAATTCGGGGCTTTAACTTAAACTCGAAAACTATAAATTGGGAAGCAATCAGATCGCACATGGCCCAAATAGAATGGAGAACAATTTTCGAGAATAAAAACAACGGAAGAAATGCTAACAACTTTGAGGAAAAAACGCTGAGAATTTTAGAAAAATATGCTCCGAAATCACAGCCAAAAGGAAAGAGGAGCTGGCTAGAAAGGCAAAAGAGAAGACTATTCCGCAAAAGAAAGAGAGTGGAGGCGAAGTTAGGAAACTGCGGAGATAATGGCAGGAAAATAATAAAAGAAAAATGGAGGGTATCGATAGGGAAATACAAGCCCTGATTAAGGACCATACAGAGAGGGAAGAGGAAAAGGCGGTAGAAGCAATAAAGGAAAATCCAAAATACTTCTATAGCCATGCAAAAAGGAAAAAAAAAAACGCGCGCCGCTATTGGGCCCTTAAGGACGGGAAATAATGAACTAACCGACGATCCAAAGAAATATCTGATACATTGAGAGCTCAATATGAATCAGTTTTCAGTACCCCAAAAAGTGACAAAGCGATACCTGACAAAATGCATTCTTTGAAGAGGAATTGCAAGGAGAGTATATAACAGACTTTGAGTTTACACCAGAAGATGTAGCGAGAGCTATAGAACAAATGAAACTACATTCAGCTGCAGGTCCGGACAATTGGAACGCATTATTGATTTAAAAACTGTAAAAATGAAATAGCTACACCTTTATACTGGATATGGAGAAGATCCCTAGACACTGGGGAAATACCGAGCATCTTGAAAAGAGCAAACATTGTCCCTATATATAAAAGGGGGACATATCTCAAGCAAAGAAACTATAGACCAGTGTCATTGACGTCCCACCTCACCAAAGTATTTGAAAGAATAGTTAGAGAGAAAATTTATGATTTCCTGGAGACACGGGAAAGATTCAACGAAAATCAGCATGGATTCCGATCAGGAAGATCATGCCTATCACAACTAATAGAGCACTACAACAATATCTAGATGCATTGGAAGGCAATGACAACTACGATGTTATATACACAGATTTTGCTAAAGCTTTCGATAAATGTGACCATGGTATAATAGCACATAAAATTAAATATATGGGAATAACAGGCAAAGTGGGAAAATGGATCTACAACTTCCTTAGTGATCGTCTGCAGGTCGTCAAAATTCAAGGTATATCATCATCAGAATCGGAAGACGCAGCTCAGTACCACAAGGGACAGGGACTGGCCCCACTCCTGTTCATTATCATGCTAACAGACATAGACAGCGGAGTAAACAGCAATAGTATAGTAACATCCTTTGCAGACGATACAAAGATCAGCAGAAAAATCAGCGATGTACATGACGGGGAGGCCTTGCAGAGGGACACGAACAAATATACAAATGTCTCAGAAGACAAAACATGTCATTCAACGCCGAGAAATTTCAACTCTTGAGATATGGTAGAAAAGAAGAACTTAAACAGACTGCAATTATGCTCCAGATAGACAGGAAATTCAGAGAAGCATGAAAGCGATTGATCTCGGGATAATAATGACAGATGATGCGAAATTCGAAACACAAAATCAGATAGCGATAAATAAAGCAAAAAGAGTCGCCGGACAGGTTCTAAGAACGTTCAAGAGAAGGGACAGGACAGTAATGATTCCCCTGCTAAAAACACTGATTATACCAAAACTTGAATACTGCTCAGTTTTCACGTCCCCATATAAAAAGGAAGAAACTAATAAACTAGAAGAAACGCAAAGGCATTTCACAGCCAAGATTGATGGCTGCAAAGAACTCAACTACTGGGAAAGACTACGTAAACTAAATCTGTACTCACTGGAAAGAAGAAGAGAGAGGTACATCATAATCTACATATCGAAAATGATCGAAAAACTGGTACCAAACCTAAACTAACCCAATTACCATTCAAACAACACTGGAAAATAGGAAAGGCAGAATGTGTAGTGTTCCCAAATTAAAAGCACGACAAGGGACCTCCTCAACCCTGAAGGAAAATAGCTTGGTTGTCAGGGGGCCAAGACTTTTCAACCAACTTCCTAAGGACCTCAGTAACGTAACGGGGGTCAAAGTTGAAGTCTTCAAGAAAAGACTGGATGCCTGGATCAGGACAGTACCAGATAAGCCGGGAGTGCCTGGCTATGTACGGTGGAGAGCACAAGAAAGTAACTCACTCCTCCACCAGGCCAGACCTAGAGGCGGGGCCACCAGCTTGACCTCCGTGTGAAGAGAGACCAACACACGAAAAAACATAAGGTTCAAGGTAAGGTATATAAATATATACTGGGTGGTGCAAAAGTCTGGACCCATAGGCAATTACTATATAAAAAATATCTTTCGATTTATAATAGTTTTTTATAATTTAATTTTTGTTTATAATTTTACTAAATATTTTTCAGATTGTTACCCAATGGCAGACAAGTTAATAGCAGAAAGAATAGAGCTTGTGCTTTTGTACGCAAAAGAAGGAGCCACCTCACGTTCAGTCGAAATTTCCTTATGCTCGATTATACGAAATACCATTACACTTATTGTAAATTCTGAACTGGAACGTTAAATTTAACATAATTTAGTCACTGGTGTATGGTTAATTAAATTTCATTTTCATAATAAGCTTCCTGCAGGCCACACTTGTTTTCCATATAAACCGCCTATGGGTCCAGACTTTTGCACCACCCTGTGTATATATATATATATATATATATATATATAATATATATATATATATAAATATATATATATGTAAATATATATATATATGTAAATATATATATATATGTAAATATATATATAAAATATATATAAATATATATAAATAAATAATAAATAAATTATATATATATATATATATATATATATATATATATATATATATATATGATACACACAGACAGTGCATGGAACAAGGAACTCTTCTGGGATAATTAAATCCACTATAGTCCGAATAAGTAATGGTAAATGACAAAATACCATAGTTTTTCTTTTTCATGATGCTAGCCCGACGTGGGCAACGGGTCACTCGCAAAGAGGTCCCATAAATATAGCTTCCCTCACCAGCTATCTGCAAAGCAGACAGGATCCAGCTTTGGGACATGGATCTAGGGTTTAAAGCAGCCTAGCCCTGCTTTGCAGATAGCTGGTGAGGAAGCTATTTATGGGACCTCTTTGCGAGTGACGCGTTGCCACGTCGGGCTAGCATCATGAAAAAGAAAAACTATGGTATTTTGTCATTTACCATTACTTATTCGGACTATAGTGGATTTAATTATCCAGAAGAGTTCCTTGTTCCATGCATGTCTGTGTGTATCATAAAAAACTCAGGGGACCATTCTGAGTTCATTCCCATATATATATATATATATATATATATATATATATATATATATATATATATAAATATATAAATATATAAAATAAATAAATAAATATATATAATATATAGATAATTATATATATATATATATATATATATAATATATATATATATATATATATATATATATATATATAAATATATATATAGGGGTGTGACCGTTGCCCTCCAAAAATCAAAAAATGGTCCTACAATGCTGTTCAAAGTTTTAGTGTTGTGTATTTATCTAGGAAACACCCCTGTAAATTTTCTTGGAGATCGGTGCATGTTGAGCTAGCACCGTCGTACCAGCAAGTATTGCTATTTCAGCTTATGAACTTCATAGTGCAGTAGCTTAGACCCTGATTTTTGAAGTAAGTGGACATTCTGGACAAAAGCACCAAACTTGGCTCAAATGTTGTTCAGGACCTTAGCTACCAATTTTTCCCCGGAACCAAGACGCACAACCCTATCTTGGCTGCCATTTTGGAAATCCAAGATGGCTGCCAGCTAGAAATCAACAAACTATTGTGAGGAGTAATTGTAAATAAATAGTCCCTAAACCTACATATTTCGATGCCAGGATTGCTATAAAATAATCAGAATTACCCTTAAATGTTTATTTAATGTAAAATATTTAATAATATAACTATATAATATGTGCTTTTCTGTTTTGCAGGTGATTTGTGAACATGGATTGGAGCAAATGCATGGTTTGTCAAGAGAGCAAAGGTGAGACTCTTAAATGTCCACTCAATGCTGTGAGTGGTAAAAAAACTGAAGCATATGCAACATTTATGGAGAATGTCAACGCATTCAAGAATCTTGGAAGACTACCAGTTCCTCTTCTTTTCAATGAAGAGGTGACTGTTGAAGATCTGGTTCAGAATAAAGCTGTGTGGCACAAGTCATGCCATGTTAAATTTAGTAAAGAAAAGCTTGAAAGGGCTACAAAAAAGAGAGAAAGGGCGGATGAAGGTGAAACCAGTTCATCTACGGGGAAGCGGGTTCAGCGGCATCCTATGGACAAAGCAACTTGTGTGTTTTGTCAACAAACACATGGGCATCTTCACGAATTCAGTACATTTGGCGCTGACGTCAATTTACGAATGATGGCTACAGAACTCAGTGACACAGAACTAATGTCTAGAATAGGAGGTGGTGATCTCATGGCCATTGAAGCCAAGTATCATCTGCAATGCTTGACATTTTATCGGAACCGTTACCGCTCACTTTTGAGACAAAAACAGAGCAAGGAAGAAGGCTATGAAGAAAACTTGATGAAAGCAAAGGCAATAGTTGAGGTCGTTAATCATGTAGAAAATTGCGTGGAAGAAGGAATCTTTCAAATGAAGTTTTCTGTGCTATTTGATCTGTATCAAAAAAGACTTCGGGACTTAGGTATTAATAAGGAAATGAACAGAGGACGATTCAGAGAGAAGATTCTGGAGTATTTCCCATATGCCCAGGAAGTGAGTGATGGCAAGAACAAAATCTTAGTTTTTCAGCAGGGAATTCAGGAAATGCTCAGAGAGACAAATAGACAGAATTTTGAAGGAGATACTATGATTCTTGCAAAAGCTGCTAGAATCATACGCAAGGAAATCGTCAACTTTACTGGATTCAAGTTTGCAGGTGCCTTTCCATCTGGTTGTCAACAGGAATCGGTACCTACAACCTTGAAAACCCTTATATCTATGATCACAAATGGTGCTGACGTGAAGGACCAAACACCAGAAGACTCCCCTGCAACTCTCACTGTCTCGCAACTTATCCTTTTTAATTTTAGGAACAAGCATACATCATCATCTAAGGTTCGCCATTCTTTGGAAAGAGAACCACCATTGCCTCTGTATCTTGGTCTGAAAATTCATACTGAAATTCGGTCAAAATCATTAATTACACAACTATATGAATTGGGTCTCAGTGTGAGTTATGACCGAATTCTTCAAGTCGAAAGCCAACTTGCAACAGCAGTGTGCCAGAACTTCAAGACCAAAGGAGTGGTTGTACCAGCTCAGTTTCGTCATGGACCATTTATTGTTGGGGCACTTGACAATCTGGATTACAACCCATCTAGTACAACTGCCGTTGGATCATTTCATGGTACAGGGATTAGTCTGTTTCAGTTCCCAACTGTCTCAAACTGTGGAACCAAACAAGGTGATCTTGTGCTACCTTCTCTAGGTTCAAAGGACTTGGAGTTACTCATGTCCTACTCAATTGTACCAGCTGTTGCAATGGACAAAACCAAGGTAGAAGTCCTGAAGTTGTCTAATGTGTCTGACCCTATTGAGGGACACTACCATGAAGCATGTTTCCAGGAAAAGGAGTGGATGAAAGAAGCGTTCAGGATCTTGGAGAAAGACACGATAGGGAAGGGTGATGTTATATCATGGTCAGCATACCACGCTACAAGGCAAGAACAAGATGAAGATCAAATGAAAACCCTTTCCTACCTCCTTCCCTTATTCCATGAAAAGGCCGCTACTCCAGCGATGATCAAGCATGGAATGAATGTTGTTCGGTCTGCTACTGAATTCCTTAACCCCGGGCAAATACCAGTTGTTGCATTCGATGCACCCCTATATGCCCTTGGTAAATTCATTCAGTGGAAGTGGCCAGACACCCACGGAGAAGACAAGGTCATCGTCATGTTTGGAGGTCTACATACAGAGATGGCCATGTGGAGAACGTATGGAGATTATCTAGAGGGATCTGGGTGGACAAATGCCTTGACACAAGCAGGCATTGCTTCGGCAGGAACTGTTGACTCATTTCTTAAAGCCTCTCATCTTACAAGAACCAGACATGCTCACCAGGTAACAGCTTTGACATTGGCAAAGCTGCAGCATGAAGCCTTTATGGAAACTGTTGGTCCCTATGATGACAAGACAAAGGAAGAGTGGAAGAAGAAGATGGTTCAGGTCAGTCCAACATTCCAATACTGGGAGACAATTCTTCAGATGGAGATAGACGGCCTCATATTCATACGATCACATCGTGCAGGAGACTTTCCATTGTATGTAGAAAGCTTGAAGAAAGTAGTTCCCTGGTTCTTTGCTCTTGACCACCAGAATTACGCACGTTGGCTTCCACTCCACATCCGGGACATGAAGAATCTCCCTCAGCCAGTTATGAATGAGTTTTCACGAAATGGACACTGGGTAGTACACAAGACCAAGAAGAGATTCTCAGCCATGCCTTTAGACCAAGCGCATGAACAAAACAATGAGAAAGTCAAAGGTTCAGGAGGCGCGGTGGGTCTGACTGAGAATCCAGTGGCATTCAAGAAGTGGATGGTAGCAGGGCCAGAACAAGCCAGATTGATTACTGAATATGAAGACGAAAACCTTCCAGAAACTGAAGACAACAACTTCCACCACGAAGAAGGACTATCTACACAGAGAAGATTCAAGGATCATGTTTCTAATCTCGTTGAAGTCTTCCGTGATATGGGAAATCCATTTTGTGATAATGGGAATGAGTTACTGGCCTTAGACACAAGGAATGTCATGGATGAATCTGTGGTCCATACAGTGAGAACTATAAAGGATTTGGGTAAGGAGCAATATAGCCGATACTACAAAGAAGTTGTCACAGATTGTACAAGGTCAATTCATACACCGATCAAGAAGAACTCGCTTGCCCTCTTCAGATGTCCTCGGCCGAAATCTCAGGTACGGAATGTTGGGGGAATCCAACTACTGAAGAACGATGTTGCTCTATTCTCTCATCTGTATATTGTTATGCAACATCGGCATAGTGACATGGATGCATTCTTCCAACACGAGAATCACCCCTTTCCTTCTTCCCTATCTGATGGTGGGAAATTGCGGTTTGGGAAAAAGTCTGACCTACTGAAAATCATTACATTTGAAAACAAGGACAACCCTCCAGATCCTTTTGATGTGAAACTTCTTGATGGAGCTGCCATCGTCCATTTGCTGTCTACTGCAGGTGTTACCAACTTTGAAGAGTATGCAGATCGTGTATTCGTCCCTTATCTCATCAAACAGTTAGAAACTTGCCAGCGAATTGACATCGTCTGGGATACCTACACTGCAAGCACCTTAAAAGAGACTACCAGAGAAAAACGGGGAAAAGGAATCAGAAGAAAGGTTGAAGGAAAAACCAAATTACCCCTAAATTGGCATGACTTCCTTCGAGACTCTAGAAACAAGCAAGAACTGTTCGCTTTCCTATCAGACAAGGTTGCTGCAATGGAAGTTCCTAACAACAAAGAAGTTGTTATTACATCAGGACCTGAAGTCATCATCAATGGGGCCGACCGCACAATGCCAAGATGCGACCATGAGGAGGCAGACACTAGACTGTTCATTCATCTTCAAGATGCAATAAAGGAAGGGCACATTAACTGCATGATCAGAACTGTAGACACGGATGTTATTGTCATTCTAATAGGAAAATTCCATCACTTGACGTCCATAAGATCTGAAGTAAATATTTGGGTTGGTTTTGGCACTGGGAAAAACTTCACTTACCATCATATTAACACAATCTGTGCCTCTTTGGGTGAAGAGAGATGCACATCCCTACCACTGTTTCACTGCTTCACGGGATGTGATACAACATCATCCTTTTACGGAAGGGGCAAGAATACGGCATGGGCAGCATGGCACCATTACCCTGAGGTAACACAAGCATTCACATTCATGGCACGAAATCCATTTGCAGATGTTGACGCCGAAACTCCCCACTTCAAGCTTCTTGAACGGTACACAGTTGTCCTCTATGACAACACCAGTGACATTGAACGTGTAGATGAGGCAAGAAAGGTCATGTTCTGTCAGAAGGGAAAAGCTATGGAGACTATCCCACCAACTCAGGATGCTCTTCTCCAACACACCAGGAGGGTCACATACCAGGGAGGAATATGGTCGACCTGTGAGAGAAGTGAACAGAATCTTCCAACTCCTGAAGGATGGGGATGGACCTTTAGCGAAGAGTCCCAGTCATGGACACCAGTTTGGACCACAAGACCAGTAGCATCTAAAGCTTGCAGCGAATTGGTCAAATGCGGCTGCAAGAGCAAGAGTGGATGTGGCACCAGGTGTGCTTGCAAGAAGGCCAGGTGGAAGTGTACAGAACTGTGTAGCTGCAACTGTGCAGTTTAACATATAGCGTCGAGCGGGGAGTTGGGACAGTTGGGGACAGTAGGCATTGCAATGCTAAATGCCAAGATATTTCCATTTTATGGTGCCCATTTAATAGCCCTGCCCTTACTCTACAAATGTTGTTAATACAAGTTTTCTATAGAACCACGAATAATGCATGAAAATTGTGCAAATATGAAAGGGTAGCATTTTGACCTTTGTAGAATTTCATTTTTTAAAATGCACATATTTTGCCAATTTTCCTCTCCCACATTCAGTTATAGAGCTAAAGGTCTACTTTTTGGTGGGTGAAATCTTCAATTGTTATAGTTTCGTTGATTTTTCTTAAACATGGTTTTCTTGAACATGGTTTTTGTGTTAAAATATTCACGATTTTCACTGTATATGTTGTACGAAGTGTGATTTCTGCAGTAAACATACTTCTGATCAGCTTAAAAGTTGTTTTATTGATCTGATCATGCCAAAAAACATATAGTTTGATGCCAAATATGCCAAGGGAATTCTCTATTGAAACTTATATCAGAAATTCCATTTTGTCTATGGCGGCCATCTTGAAATCCAATATGGCGGCCAAGTAATGGTCTCTGAAGGTGGTTCCGGGGATATTTTTAATTGTTGGTCCAAAATATACAAGTAGGGAAAGTTTGGTGCTTTTGTCCGGATTGTCCACTTCAACTTGTTTAGCTGCCCTACTATCATAAATAAGTGTGAAAATAGCACATTTTATCAGATTTTCATTTCCGGGTCTGGAACGCTAACCCACAAATTTTCCACGTATTATTTTATTGCATTTAATTTTAATGATGCTCTTTTCTTTTCCCTTGACAGTGATTTGATGTTGTGAAATGAGAATTTAATCATGGATACACGGCAAGATGATGAGTATGTCAGAATGTTATTGGGCACGTCGTACCCCGAGAAGAAGAAAAGGAAATAAAGGGCTGCAAAACTGCCAACTAATAGGCAGGTCTTACTATGTCTGTTAGCAAACCTTCGGGATATGCATTGGGACCAGGCTTTATCTGCCACCATTGACAATGTGCTTTTGCATTACCAGAAGGCGAATGTCCCGACCATTACAGGCAGGAACAATATTGGCCGAGTGATTAAAACTTACTATGACAAAGACTACATGATGCTTATGAAAAAGAATGAGGATAGAAGACGGGCTGATGATCCTGGAATTATGAAGTTTAAATCAGAATTGAGCCTGACGATGAAATTTTATAAGAACACAGTGTCGAAAGACATGGCGGCTGCGAAAAGGGGAAAACTCAGGCCGAACAAGATGCCATCGATACTGACATACTCTTTATGAAAAGCATGCTAAGTGACAGAGTAGCTACCTACTGGGGTAAACAAAGTACTCACAGAAAAAGTTCAGCAGCGACAGAAAAGGCAGATGCGAGAAGAGAAGCGACCAAGAGAAGAGCAATGTGATCATGCTGAGAATGTACAGGCTGATATTGATTCACTATTAGCTCTGATGAGGACGAGATCATTGATGAGGCCAGCACTGCTGAACCAAAGAGAAAACATCGGAGAACAGTGAAAGAGGGAGTTTCAATTTTTGTGCCCCATGATATTCTGAAAGTCGGCAGAACTTGTTTCATGCAGTGTTCGAAACAACATCTCGCCGACCAGCTGAGTGCAATTGTGTACTCCTTGTATCTGCATGTGGTGGAGATACATCAAAGCTGAGTCTAAATGCAAGGACGGCCCACCGATACCGAGTTTCCATCGTGTCAGAAATAAGTTTAAAAAGCATGATGATGGCAACCATCAGACAAAGTACTGGTGCACTGGGATGGTAAACTTATGGCACGCTGGATTCCAAAGGCACTGATGGACGCCTGCCCCCATCTTGTGTCTGGTTGTCAATGGCACAAAGCTTCTTGGAGTCCCACCTCTTCCGCATTTGACTCAAAAGCTGGCCTGGTCAAGGAGACTTGATATCAACAGCAACCAAACAACTTCTGGTCGATTGGGAGTGTGAACAGAATGTCGTTGGTATGGTTTTCGACAACTTCATCCAATACAGGTAAAACCTATTTAAACATCAGCGTGAATTATCACGACATAATACCAAAATACAGTGAATGATTTAACAGAAATCTGCAAAAAGCACGTTGCCTGAATGGTGCCTTAAACTACAATTACATTTTTTTTTCAGGACAAAAAACAGCTGCTTGCGTCTGCCTCCAAAAGGAATTAGAGCGTGCCGTATTCTGGTGCGCCTGTCGCAGGCATGTGGCGAAAGTCATCCTAGGTGTTTGCTGGGATGCTTGAAAGTGGAGGCTCTTTCAAGTCCAAACATAATGGTTTTCCAGAGGTGAGTTATAAGCTTTACAAAATAACAAGGAAATTATTATCTAATGCACAAATTTAGTGGAATTTCTTTTATTAGACTTATAAGACATACTAACACCAAGCAAATGATCGATCATATCAATCTTATTTACCCCTAAAACAATATTATAGATTAGTACGAAATACAATAATCCCAATAATTGCATTTCTAGGTCAAGAACCATTTTCTCAACTGGCGTACAATGAAAAAAAGAAATACTACTACCCGCAATGCCTGGAGTGTTTGAGGAGCGCCAGCAGGGAGATGGCTGACTTCTTCCGTGAATCTCTAGCCAACCATTTACACGTGGCGACTACAAGGAGCTGGTAGAGTTTGTCTGCTGCTTAACTAAAGGATCCGAGCCAGTGAACTTCACAATGGTCTACCCGGCGCACTCACAAAGCAAGGTGGATGGCTAAACTGCTCTATACCCTCAAGATTGTTCTTTGTCAGGCCAGATCAAAGAGCAGTTTCCCAAAGCCGAGGTTGTGACTAAAAGTCAAATCAGCAAGTTAGAATGGTTTGCTGTGTTCACAGTCGCTGTTATGTCCCAGGTGGATGTTTGCCCCGTTCCAGCAAGTGCGCCACTGAATGACTTGAATTTGGTCGAAACCTTGGCTGAATTTGCCCCTATATGACGCACAAGAGTTGACAAAGCACGTGTTGGCACTCGTAGACACACTTGGTACCTAACTGAGGAGTTGCCCCACTGGCTTTGTTCTCGCCAAGTACAAGAAAGGACAAAAGAGGAGATGAGAAAGGCCTTCTTTGCCATGAAGGCACTGAAGTTACTAAGAGAGTGGGGCTCAATCATGGGGGCTTGGAAAGCCATATCTTCCCTGTCCCAGAAAAGTGGCACTGCCCTGGTGGACCTAATTGGCCTGACTCAAGCCGGTTCTTCACCATTTTAGGCATGCACCTATCAGTTTCTCCACAGTCCAGCCAGGAATGGGCGGATCATGACGACTAACCGAACATGAAACGGGTTGTGGACAAGCTTCAGGTC
>JAJOZX010011812.1:0-107382 GCA_023014485.1 Bathynomus jamesi | reverse complement strand
CGATGATAGATTTTTATTAATTCATGGTATTTCTTTAGTCTCTTTGTCATTCTGGAATATACACCGTTTCAGGCTCGTTTGGAAATATATTCGTTCGCAGAAGCACTCTAAACGTGTTTCGCGGATGAAGGTCGCAAAGCAAATATCCGTAACGCGCGCTTGTAGCTTCTTTATAAACTTCCAAAAACTCCTTACGCTGATTCGGGAACATTTGATTGGCTAATACCCCAATTTGTGATACATCTCTACGTTGCGCGAATAAGACTAGATATTGCGTATTTAACGACACATCGCGCATGTATCTATTTTTGAAAAATAGATTCTGATTGATGAAGAACACGCTTATGTTAAGATGGTGGGAGTATACTGTAAATGTCTCGGCAAACGTTTTATCCATCTCCAACATGAGATCGTCAATTACAATGATTGTATGTTCAGTTCCCTTTAGCGAATTAACGTCATATACACCTTTGTGGAACAAAATATCATCTTGGTACTCGTTGAACGCTGATTGATACGTCGAATAGCACCATATAACTTTATGCACAAATTTCGAGAACATCTCGCCCTTTTCTTTAATGATTTTAAGCATAAACACAGTTTTACCACATCCTGTAGGTCCAGATATAATACATGTGGATGGGCTCGTGAATCTGAATTTTTCTACAGAGTCCATTTCTAACACGTCACACTCCTAAGTGGGTCATTTACAAAATATTACAAATTTTGAGTGCTGATCCTTATATTTCTTCTCCCACAGAACCGACGATGAGGTAGAGCACCCTATCATTACGGATGATCGACGACAGTGTGATCTCCTCCCTGAAACCAGCGATACAGGTGCACGTCCAAAGCGGAGGTATGAGAACCCCACATCAGGTATAAAGCGGCCGAAATACGTACCTGTTGCAGCAGATCCCCAACCCTCAACCGCAACAACCTCCCCAGCAGCAGCACCTCCCCCTTATTCCGCCCCCCGTTCTGTTAAGTCTACAATAATAGATCCCCAACCCTCCTACGCAACAGGGCCCCCATCAGCAGCAGCACCTAATATATCCACTAATTCATCCGCCCCCGTTCTGTTGAGGATGTTATTACGTTCGAGTTAGTGCGATCCGCAGCCCCCACCCCCGCCTTGACTAGAAATCGTATAGAGTTAGGGTCGACCTAGAGCCCTGTATAGCAATGGAATTGAGCGCGGGATACGCAGGGTAGTAGCGTATTATAGAGTTTGCTCTTCAGAATCGCGACGAGCGTGAGGTCAGGACGAGTCTGTCCTTTGGGTTCGGGTCAGATGACGGTGATGTAGACGATTATTGGGTGATAGTACCGTTCAGCGTTTGGCTGCTGAAGATGTAGAATATATATTAGGGCGTATAATGCAAGCCGTCCAAAGTAGTATAGCCTTCAATATGGACAACTTCACGGTAAATATTGACCAGTGTACCGTGTTGCGGGTCATAGTGCCATACCGTACACTCTTAACTTCAATTCTCCAACTATTTACCGAAGGCATATAAACGTCGATCGTGGTTGCGGCTTTATAGCAGTACTCTTAGCACGTATGTTTACTGTACAAAATACACGGACTCAAAAAATTTGGCTGCCTACGATCGTTGAGCGTGCCCGTAAACTAGCTGTAGACTGTGAACTTGAATTTGACTGTAATATGGGTCCTGAAGAGCTGAGAAAGGTAGAACAGGAAATGAATGTGCGCATAGTTGTATTTGGTTTGGATGATCGCCGCCGGACTGTGTATGTTTTTAAAAGCTGTGTGAGAGATCGTACAAGACCCCTACTTATTTTAGGATTGTCAGGGACAACGTATCTCCCCATCCGTAATATAAGGGGGCTTTACGCGAGTTATGACAAAAGTCGAAAATATGGGAGACATCATGATTTGTGTAAGGGGTGCCTCGAGTTTGCGGCTGATATAGTGAGACATTGTAAAGAATGTCACATGGTATGTGAGCAGTGTAAAAGCACCAAATGTGAAAGCCGTGTAGTTGAGAAGAGAGACTGTGATGTGTGTAGACGCACATTTTTCAATAATAGCTGCTTTGATCTCCATAAATCAATTGGTACGTGCAGGAAAATGAGAATCTGTGAATGTGGTATGTTTCACACAATGGATAATTGGGGAAAATTTAAGCACAAGTGCGACGTAATTCACTGTCCTACATGCCAGGAGGAATATAAGGCGGATGGAGTAAAGCATGTGTATATGAAAGATGCTAAGCCTAAAAATAACCCTTGTATAACTGTGTACTACGATATAGAAACATATACGAACGCTGAAACCAAAGAGGTAATTCCACATTTACTTGTGAGCCAGACCATCTGTGATGAGTGTATGGGTATCGAATGTGACGAGTGCCCCAAATGCGGTAAACGGACAAACGTTTTTAAAACGAATGTCAGCGATAGTCCTGTGAAACTATTTGTGTCCTATATTGTCAAGTTAGCCGACAAGTTCAAAAAAATGACTGTGTATATTCTCGCCCATAACGGGGCAAAGTTTGACACGCAGTTCCTTTATAAGGAGTTGCTTGAACACGAATCCTCTGAGATATTTACAGGTGATCCATTGAAAAGAGGCAACAAATAATACAGATGCAGATAAGAGGCAATGTACAATTTAAAGATACTTTATTATTCACACCTTGTAAATTAGCAAAGCTACCCAGGTGATGGGAGTAGCAGCTGAAGTTTCCAAAGGATACTTCCCATACACTTTCCTCACCAGCGAGACTTTAAACTACGTAGGCCCACGCCCCCCAAACATTATTTTGACTGTATGGATGAAGACTTTGATCGATACTACGACAGTTTTAATGAAAGTAACCCTTATAATATAGCTGATGAATGTGAGCGTTATTGCGTGAATGATGTGCGCGTGCTTAGAGTATGTTTCAGGCCTTTAGAAGTATGTACATAGCCCGTTTCAAATGCGATCCACTGCAAGTCGCAACCACCATCGCATCATTATGTTTACGGTGTTCAAGATAACTTCATGCCTAAAGACAACCTTAGCCATATTCACCGAAAAACCCCCGCAGTTACGGACACAAGGCTATTTACTGGCTCATACACCTGCAGCAACAAACAGGTGTATACATAAAGCACGCCCGCAAACACGGGTGAAGGTACCCATTAAGATTAATGGACGTGTTTTTGGGTTGATGGGTTAAGTGAAACCGTGTCACTGGTGTGAAGACTGTGTATTCCTTTAATGGATGCTGGTGGCATGGATGCCCCCGCCCTGAGTGCGGTATCGTCGGAGATATCAACGGTAGATCTCCTGCCGACTGTCTTGCAGGGACCCGCACCCGCGATCAACTTATAGGGTCACAGTTCACTCACAAAGTCTTGTGGGAGCATGAATATGATGCACTGATGGAGACAGACGTTTGTATACCGTGAGGAAATAAAAACGATCAAGCGTTCAATGGTGCTGTATCCTCTCAAATGTGGTGATAGCTTGTTTGGAGGACGTACAAATCCTTTCAGACTATACTTCCCACCTACGGAGGGCGTGAAGCTCCATTACTACGATTTCTGTTCTTTATACCCATACGTGATGAAGAGCAATCCGTACCCCGTGGGCGCTCCTGAGAAACTGGTGGGACCTAGCATGCCATCCATCAATGAATTTTCAAAAAATTTGAATGATCTTTACTTTGGGCTCTCTTTCGTAGACGTACTCCCCCACGCAATTTATGGATGCCTATCTTACCTGTCGTTATCGATGACAAGCTCATGTTTCCCTGTGCGTGAAGTGCGCGGAAGAGGATAACGGCGAATGTAACCATACCCCACCAGCGTAAGATCAGAGGCGTATATACAAGTCCTGAGCTGGCCCTAGCCGTACGCCATGGTTATAGAATACTGAAGATACACGAGGTGTGGAGGTTTCAGAAGCTCCCCAACCTTTTCACACCATATATAAACGCCTTTTTGAAGGATAAGGTTGAAGCATCAGGGTATCCGCGAGGAGTTGATACCGAAGATGAAAAGTCGGCCTATATTCAACGTTACCGCGACCGCGAAGGTATACAACTTGATCGTGTCCAAATTGTAAAGAATCCTGGCAAGCGCTTTAGTGCAAAGTTGTGTCTAAACAGTCTATGGGGAAAATTTGCGCGCAGAATACCGGCAGAGGGAACATTCATTTGGCACAAAGTTATAGCGATGTCTGGGATTATGCCAATGCCCCCGATAAAGAGGTCATGGAGATCGTGAATGTAGGTAATACTTACGTAATAAAGTACAACAACACTGAATTTGCCACAGATACCTCAAGGGTTACAAACATACCTGTGGCGAGCTTCACAACAGCCTACGCCCGTATAAAACTTTGGGGTCTATTGCATTCTCTTGGGCGGAGAGTATTGTATGCCGATACAGATAGCGTGATATTCACAGAGAGGGAGGGTGATTACATGCCCGCTATTGGGGAGTTCCTCGGCGAACTCACTGATGAGATCAAGGATGAGTATGGGGACTACGCATACGCCGACTCTTTTATCTCAACAGGTCCTAAGACTTATGGGGTACGGGTCAGGGTAGGGGATGAAATGAAATATATCGTGAAGGCAAAGGGTATTACGCTCAACCATGCGAATCGGGAGGTTGTTAACTTTGAGTCGTTGAAGGATCTAGTATGTTTGGAACCTCACCAACTAATTGTAGGCACCCACAATTTTCGGGCGCAGAAGCTGGGAGGCGTGAAGGAACTTAGGGGTACGATGGTATGCCGTAACACCTATAGGAAACGTTACCAGTTACCTGGCACCTATGATACCGTACCCTTTGGATACCAATGATGCTTCTAACTCACACGTCTTGTATATAATCGTATCTATTTGTAAATATATGTATATATAACTTGAATATCTCGAATCGTATTTGTAAATATATGAATATATCAATAATTCAAATAGCGTTTCACTTTCTCCTTTGTGTGTGTGTGTGTGTGTGTGTGTGTGTGTGTGTGTGTAGGTGAAAGTTCTAAGCTCCGCCCACTGCGTGAGTCATGCTACTATCTGGGAGTCCCTGCGTGGTCAGTCGACCGCAGTAAGCCCGAGAGATCAGACGTGTATTCAGATCAGACGTATATTGAAATGGCTACCTTTAATATCGCTTGCACAACGTTTATGAAATGGTATTCAGTAAAGTGTGAGGATGTGGTGAATACCGAAAAACTTCCTATTCCCCCCTCCTATGCCTCTTTTAAAACCACATTGGATTGTGCGAAGTTCCAAGATGTACAAATACTCTACGGATGTTCTGGTGAGACTGTTGAAGGCTTTCGTTGCACAGACGATGTGCTGAAGTATACTGCAGGGCTAAACTTTATAAAGTCCCACATACACCGTGAAGTAAAAGAAACAACGCGTGCAGAAGAGAAGCAGCAGGTATGGATAATGAGCCTTGTGGATGGGTGGTGTGACAAGCGGTATTACGTCATGCTACACCATGTCGATTACTCATACCCTACGTCTGAAAATGTGAATCTTGTGATCATGGACAATCTTAGGTGTTTTTATCACTATATTAACGTATATCATGATGAGGTTCATAGTGAGGTTGTGGCTAGTGCCATGCGTGAGTTTTTAACAGATTTTAGAGACGAGCATCGTTTGATGGGTAGAAAGGAAAAATATGAGCATATGTTCCTCTCAAATAGTGCGCCGGAGTGTGGAGATGATTAGCGCCTAGTTCTTATCCAAAGTGCGTAGGCTGGTAGTGACGAAACGGAAAAACAAATATGTGCAACAATTCGAGTCGTACGAACATGCCCATTCACGTATCATCGAGTCAGCCGCCCGTCGAACCGTTCCTGCCTGTGCCTCACACGGCTCATAGTTATCTCAGAGCTTGAGCCGAGTAGACGTGCGCTCCTCGAATACGATGGAACTTCCTTTGAGCAGCATTCTCAACGCCTCGTACGATGTGTCCGTGACGAAATCGTTGCGCGTGTTCAGGCGTAATTCCGGTACCATTAGCTATGTACTGGAAACGGAATGTAGACCGACAAACAAACGGGTTTATTTAAGTATCGAGGAGATGAATAGAATCTTCGTGATAGTTGATAAGTGGTGTGAAGATCGTTATAAAATACCTGCTAACGTAGGTACAAGAAGAGAGCAGATTAGTGACGCGCCCTCATACGCCGTTGTATGTACGTTGTGTATAAATAACGATCGGCCGTGCACTGATATAAGGCTGATGTGGAAGAATGCTTCTGATAATAACGCTCTTATTCCTACGCGAAACCGTTTCATCCTCGACAGAATGTTTGAAATCGTCGGATTCCGTAAACTGAAACCTATATTAGACGCGCGTGTTACGGATATGTTTTATTTTGATACAGTACTTGAATACGCATACACTGCTCTGCTCGATGGGTTTACCGAGTGTAGGACTGGTGAGAATGGTCTAGTGCTGGATGTTTATTTAAAAAGTTTAGACTCTTTGAAATACCATGAACTTTGGTACAAAGCAATTGATCGGTACAAGGCTGAGCTCACCTACACCGTTCACCCTGAAGAACTATTTCTTTATATAACGCGTAGTTGCCGTAACGATTTAGAAGATTATTTCAATTGCCGTTATGTTGAGTGAAGAGTTCACGATTGAAAAGCTCGAGTCGGTAGAAATAAACCCTCGATTGGAAAAGCGCTCTTATAAACTTGTGTTTAATAATGTAGCTAACGATGAACTTTTGTGCGTGCTTTTGATTGTATTCTAGACGTGTTTAAAGATGACTTACCAACCGGTTGTAAAGTGGGAACAAAAATAGTACTGAACGATATGAAAGCCATTCATATCGAATACAGGTTTCCCTATACTTTAAGCGGTGAAATATTATTAAGCCGCATAGACTGCGTAATGCAGAGCAATAATGATGTAATTGTAAACTCGATTAAGACCGATTTTAGTATTTTGAAAAAAAAGTGAATTGTATATATTTTGATTATGTACATATTTCTATTGATTTGTGTTTATATATATATATATATATATATATATATATATATATATATATATATATACATTTTGCTTGATATTTCTCCTGTACTGTTATGTACATATTGAAGTGTATATGAAATGTATATTTTATTTATATATCACCATATTTGTGTGTGTGTGTATATTTCTGTTATGTACATATTGATGAAATGTATATTTTATTTTATATATAATTATGTGTATATATTTGTTATACGCATATTCCTCAAATGTATATGAAATGTATATTTTATTTTTATATATATATATATATATATATATATATATATCCATAATTGTGTGTATATATTTCTTTTATACGCATATTCCTCAAATGTATATTTATTTTCTATATACAGTGGAACCTTGCTTAACGAGCATAATTCGTTCCCGAATTGTGCTCGTTATGCAAAATGCTCGTTAAGCAAGGCAATTTTTTCCATAGGAATCAATGTAAAATATGATAATGCGTTCCATGCTTAAAAAATACTTAAAATAATATTTATAATGATATTTAAAGGCGTTTTTTAAATTATTATTGCATGAAATGAAAAGATTATTAATAAAAATTAACCCAAAAGAGAATGTAAATAATTAGTAAACGGTGAAATTTATAAATAACTTACGAAGAGAGAAGGTGCTCCTGACGCACGCAAAGGAAATGAAGAGACAGGGGAGGAGGAGAGGGTTATTGAGGGGAAGGAGGAGAATCGTCTTCGTTCAATGCAATAACATTCTCGACGAGCTCACAGTCACTAGCTTTAAATTTTTTAGAGGCACTTTCACTTTCTTTTGGATCCTTTTTCACGAGGAAACTGTCTAGAGACATTTGTTTTTGTCTACGCTTTAAATTTTGACGAAATATTTTGCTCGTTAAGCAAAGTGTCGCTCGTTATGCAAGGTAATTTTCCCCCATTCTTTTGGCTCGTTATACGAATTTCTCGTTATACGAGGCACTCGTTAAGCAAGGTTCCACTGTATTTATAATAAAAAGAATGATGCAATGTTGTTTATTGTTATGCCTTCTACTACCGGTATTCTGTATACAACAGGTATCTGGCAATATTTAAGCCTTCTAAGCCAACTGGCTGATTAGGAGTCTATAATAATAATGTATGCAATAATAAAAAAAAGAGGTATCTGACAACCAGCCAACTGGCTGATTAGGAGTCTATAATAGTGTATACAATGGAATACATGGCGCTATCTGGCAACTCAGCCAACTGGCTGATTAGGCGTATATAATAATAATGTATGCAATAATAAAAAGAGGTATCTGACAACCAGCCAACTGGCTGATTAGGAGTCTATAATAGTGTATACAATGGAATACATGGCGCTATCTGGCAACTCAGCCAACTGGCTGATTAGGATAATAATGTATACAATGGAATACATGGCGCTATCTGGCAACTCAAGCCATTTACGCCAACTGGCTGATTAGGCATATATAATAATAATGTATGAAATAATAAAAAAAAGAGGTATCTGACAACCAGCCAACTGGCTGATTAGGATAATAATGTATACAATGGAATACATGGCGCTATCTGGCAACTCAGCCAACTGGCTGATTAGGAGCCTATAAAACAACGCCAGACCGGCTGGAAGTCTCAGTGTGCACTTGGCTCCTGCCAGGTGAACACCTCTCCTCCTTTCTCTCCTCCTTCTTTCTCTTGGGGGATAACGCCGCCTCCAAGTTTTCCCCCCACCCCCCTTTCCCCCACCCCCCTTTGCAACATCCCCCCTTTGCAACATCCCCCACCCCCCTTTGCAACATTACATAATAACCTGCAACATTCCTGCACTCTCCCCTTTTGCGGCTATACTACTCCCTTCTACTACATTCTCATTTCTCTTCTTCTCTTTCTCTCTAGTCTTTGAGGTTCCCTAAACATCAGAGGGAAGCGAAGCAATTAAATTTTCTCATCTAGACATCTGTTTTCGAAGTGAATTTACCATCTCAAGTGTTTGTTTTTCTAGTCTAAAACCTTATCAGCACTTGACAGCTACTTTGGTCGCGAGATTAGTTGTTTGATTTGAGGAACAGACAGGCTAACCGCCATGATCACGATGCTCTCAAATGCGATTGCTGGCTGGTTGGTTTACGACCCTTCCCTCTCCCCTGCATAATAAGATATTAAAGTTGGTTGATTGCGAAATTACAGCACCTTCGGCTCTTCGTCAGTTATTTGGTAAAGATTTTAGTTGAGTAATTATAGGAAAACGTATTTACTGAAACGGGTCGTAAATATTTTTAATGTGTAATTTCGAATTCATATTTATCATAAAGTTGAATTCAGTTGGCATAAAACGGAGAACCGCTAACTTTGGTCATACTTGTTTAACCCTTCAAATACGGGAAGCGTACATTAACATTTTCCCAAAAAGGACGAAACTACGGGAAACGTAAATAAACACTCACGAAAATTGCTTCTTTTTTTAAAGTTTCACGAATGTTTTCCCGCTTTTTCTGTCCAATCACGTCCGTTTTATTGTTACTATGTTTACTGATGGGTACATTTGTCACCAATGTGTGACTTCCTACCCAAAATGTGAGGTTTCCTGCCCACGCATAACCTTTTTTTATATAATAACAAGAATGCTAAAATGATGAAAATAAAAACTATAATAAAATAAAGAGAACGTAAAAAAATAAAAATAAAAACAAGCTGAACATGAATCGCAAATGTACGAGTGAGAGAGAGGTGGTGGTGGAGGTTTTGGTGGTGGGTGGTGTTGTATGGTTGAGGGGCGTGACTTACTCCTCCAAGTAAATCTTGAGTTACCAGAGCGTTTATTTTACTTATACATTATTTATAAATGTTATTCCTCCTATATATATATCTGTTGTATGACTTGAAAGACTACGAGACTTACCACCAATAAGAATCTATTTCTATGAATATACTTTATCAATCTATATCCTCGTCTAAATCGTATTATAAATCAATAAAATGAAGACTAATGGTATCTTACACTGCTGCCATTCATTACCGAGACCAGTTTCATTCACAATATTGAGAAATCGGCTGATAACACCACCTATAACCATCGGTTCAACCACTATCTACCTCCCCCACCACCAGCCAGTGCCACAGCGCAAAAATGCCTTACGGGTGCATGCGCGCCCGCGCGCCTCACGCCCATACTATTGCTTCTATTGAATTAATATTGGAGATTATGAAAATAGAAGAGTTTAGTTACATTCTGAGATGAAAATCATTTAATTTGGTGATGGTCAATATTTTAGTGAAAACCCCCATACCGGAGGACTGACCTGGTTTATGACTCCCGTAGCGGAAGGGTTAAAGATAGTTTTGTCATTTATCAGTTCTTATTTATTTAGTTAAGCAATTTATTAATATTTGGTATTAATCTCATTTTTCGTAGTTAACACTTGACCTTGACGGATCATTCACAATCTTACATCTTAATTACATTTTACATTTTAATGTTAATATTTTAAAGCTTAAATTTCAGTAGTATTCTAAAGTTAACTGCATTGGTTACAAACTAATGGGATAATATATATATATATATCAGTGTGTGTGTGTGTGTGTTTAATGGGCGTTAAAACAAAAATTAATTATTTCAGAATATGTCGTAATGAAAATAATTAATTAACAAATTTTAATCTCATTTATTTTCTCTTTGTCATAGTAACATGCTGTTCGAGGTAAAAATATGGTGACAGTAATATACAGGGTGTTTCATATGTCTGGAGACATTTGAAATACTGTATGTAGAAACAGTAACACGACTGTATGACAATGTTTTATTTTCAACATACTATTACAGAAGGTGTTCATATTGTTCACCCTCAACTTCAAGTCACTTCATTACTCGTAACTGGCAAGCTCTCTAAACACTTCTGTTTGTTTCAGCAGAAATTAGTCGCAATTCCAGTCTTATCTTGCCTTTCAAATCCTCAACTGTTCTTTGTCTGTCTACGTAGATACGTCGACAACAGATTTTAAATGTCCCCACAGGAAAAAGTCAAGGGGTCAAAAGTCAAAATTATTGCAACTCGCTCCTCAGTTATTAGCAAAAATGCCATACTCGCAAAAAAAAAAAAAAAAAAAAAAAAAAAAAAAAAAAAACGTAAAAGCTGTCTCCAGACATATGAAACACCTTGTGGTGTGTGTGTGTGTGTGTGTGTGTGTGTGTGTTTGTATATATATATATATATATATATATATATATTACTTTTGTTTACTTTTGTTGAGTTTGAACGACGGTTCAGGATCGACCTGCGGTCGACCCCTCTGCAGCATCCCGCCTCATTTGCGGGACTTGGTGAAGGAGGGAATTGCTCTCTGATCGCCTCCTGCCCAAGTAGCCAGCCACGCATGGCTGGTCAGGGACTTTGCACAAGAATCTGTCCAGCTGGTTCTTGAAGTTATTCAGGTTGGTGTGCTGGAGATTCCTCACTTCTTTTGGAAGGACATTGAAAAGCTTTGGGCCCCGTATTCTGAGGGTATTTTCCATCCTCGTTTTCATGGCTCCTTGTCCCACCGCAGCTGGGACCGTACAAAATCTGCCTCTTCTCTCATTCCAGTTTGTTTCTACTTCATTTCTGAGGTTAGGGACAGTGCCCTCAAGTATGTTCCATATGTATATTATTGTGTACGCCTCTTGCCTTCTTTCAAGAGAGTAGAGTTCCAGGGATTGTAGTCGAGACCAGTAGTCTTCACCTTCCGTTTCCTCTATCTTAGACGTAAAAGTCCTTTGTATAGCTTCAATGCTCGCAATGTCTCTTTTTCTGTGTGGGCTTGTGAGTACTGAGCAATACTCAATTATTGGTAGGACTAGACTCTTCCATAATTTGAGCATGATGTTTGCTTTTCTGCTGCGGAAGCTCCTCCAGATGATTCCCATTATTTTTCTAGCCGTTGTGATTTTGATTTTATAGTGCTCTCTGAATTCCGCATCCGACGACATTATTACTCCAAGATCCCTGACTTGTGGATTTTGTGTTATCTGTTTGGCTTGCGGAGTTTTGTACCCTTTTTTCTGTAGCTCTTTGTTATTACCATATCTTAGAAGTTGGAATTTTTCTTCGTTGAACTTCATATTGTTGTCTTCTGCCAACTGGAATAATGTTTCAATGTCGTTTTGTAGTATTCTTATGTCATCTTCGTTCAATATTTCCTTACATATCTTCGTGTCATCTGCGAAGCATGATACAATACTGTCCTTAATATCTGCATCAATATCGGCAAGCATTATTATGAACAGCAAGGGAGCTAATACTGTCCCTTGTGAGACAGAGCTCACGACTTCCGAGACTTCCGATTTAACTCCGTTTACCACCACTCTTTGCGTTCTTTGCGTCAAGAAATTAAATATCCACCTTCCTAGCTTTCCAGTAATTCCTGTATCCTTAAGTTTGTGTGCTATGATTCCATAGTCACATTTATCGAAGGCTTTAGCAAAATCAGTATATATTACATCAATGTTTTGTCCTCGACACAATGTTCCTAATATTTTCTCCTGGTGGTCTAGTAGCTGTGACAGGCATGATCTACCCGCCCTGAAGCCATGTTGATTTGGGTTGTATAAGTCTTTTTCTTGTAGGTAGTAGGCAAAGCTGGGCACAAACCGTTAATCCGTTAATCGTTAATTAACGAAGTTAACTTTTTCGTTAACGATTTAACTTTTAAGTTAACTTTGAAAATCATTATCGGACTAATTAACTTCCGTTACATTTAACTTCCGTTAACTCAAGTCCGTTAACCCAAAAAATTCATAAATAAACGTTTAAAAGTTTCTATTATTTTCAGTGCTGAGCAGGTGCGCAATTAATCCGCCACTGTTAATAGTGATGAACGAATTTCCATTTCCGCAGTGCAAAATCAGGCGATATATTTGTTTCCGTCGCCACAATTTGTGTCTTACCAAATATGGTAGTTATTTATGGCATTGGTTTGAGCAAAACATGGTCGACTGTAAAATCAGGCGGAAAGATTTGCCATTTGAGTTGAATGTTTCAACTTCTTTCAAGAAATATCACGAGCATTTTAAGGCACTTTCAATAATATATATGTAACAATTACAACAAATAACTACATTCGTTTCATTTGCAGTCTGTCTCTTGCGCAATATGTTTGTGCTAGTGAATATTTAAAAATAATCGTTGTCAAGTAAGTCATGTATATTTATAATATGTCTGTGAGTACCTTATTAGTAGTCTCCTTGATACATTTCAAGAACCATAAAACTGATCAGGTAAGATTTCAATTCTCATGTCACTTTGATGACATAAATTAAGTCAATTGATGTCTTACAATGGGAGCGTTTTCACCTTAACCCTTTATGTCCTGGCGGTACTTCTAGGTACCACATCTTTAAAATCTCCATAATTATTTTTCTACCCGGTTGATCCTGCCGGTACTTTCAAGATGCTGCCTTCTTGGGTGAGCAAGTGTTGGTGGACTTGTTCATCAAGTTCAACACAGCCATCCCCTCCAGTGCTGCAGTGGAGCGTTTGTTCTCTATGGGCAAGGACATCCTGAGGGCCAAGAGATCATCCCTGTCTGATGAAAACTTTAATATGCTAATTTTCATGAAGGGCAACATGCATCTCATGGACAAAATGGAGAACGAGAAGAAGAGGGAAAATTAAATTATATATATTGTGTTTTTCATTTTTTTTTATAATAAAAGTTAACGTTAACGGTTTATCGGTAACTTCCGTTACATGTTTAACGAATTAACGGATTAACGGTTAACGAAGTTAACTTTTTGGTTAACGTATTAGCGGTTAACGAAGTTAACTTTTTGGTTAACGGTGCCCACCAGTGGTAGTAGGTAATTTTGGCTCTAATTATGCGTTCAAAACACTTTATAAGGTGTGAGGTGAGAGCCACTGGCCGATAATTTTTGGGCATTGCTCTGTTACCACCTTTAAATAGGGGGGCAATATTAGCGTTCTTTAAGGGGAGTGGAATTTGTCCTGTGTCGAGTGATTTCCTCCATAGTAAGTATAGCGGTTTTGCAATACTCTCTCTGCATTTCTTCAGAAATGTGGCACTCCATGTGTCTGGCCCTGGCGCTGAATTGTCTCGCATCTGTGATAAGGCCGTAATTACATCTCCTTATGTGAACTCGAAGTCCATTAATAGGTTTGTGCCGGGATTTGTTCTTGGTTGATCTGTTTCAATGTCGAAAAACTCGTCTGGGTTTTCCACTTCCATCTCGGACTTAGGGGTGCTAAACACAGATTTAAATTGTTCCCTAAGCAGTTCACTTATTTCTTTCGGGTCATTTGTGTATTCGGCCTCCCCGTCTATTAACGGTCCAATACTCTCTTTACACTGCATTTTCCTTTTCGCAAAAGTGTAGAAGTATTTTGGGTTATTTTTTATGTTTTCTGCTACCTTGTTTTCCTCCTCGTTTGCTTATGTATGAATGTTTGCTTTAGGTCCATTTCTATTTCGCCAAGTTTCCTCTCTAGTTTGAGTCTCTTTGCATCAGTTCTGCATCTGTGGAGATGTTTTACGGTTTGTCTTCGTTGCCTGAATAGAGTCCTGATTTTCCTCTCGAGCTTGCTACGTTTTCTTTCCTGTCCTCTCTGGAATATGTTTCAGTATTATAGGTTTGGTTTCCGTCTCTATTATACATAGTATTTCTTGTGGAGTCTTCTCGTGTAGTAGCAATTCCCAATTTACCTCCTTTAAATCTTTATTTACGTTTTCCCAATTTACTTTCTTTGAATTTATGTTTAAGCCTTCAAATATTCCATCTGCCTCTCTGGGATGCGTTTTCGGACCTCTGGGTGCTAACCAGAGCTGGGCATTTGCGGCATATTTTGCGGTACTGCGGTACTTGCGGTACCACCGCACTACCACCCCGGGCCCCCATAACGCAGTACCGCAAAGGATCGCTGAAAGTACCGCAGTACCGCTACCGCATTCAAATTTCCGCGTACCGGTTTGGTACCGGTTTGGTAGTGCAGCAGTACCGCAGTACCGCAATATGCCGCAAGTGCCCAGCTCTGGTGCTAACTTCAATTGTATATCGATGAGGTTATGGTCGGAGAACTTTGTGCGCGTTACTTTTTTATTTATTATTATCTCGTTGTTATTTGTCCAGATTAAATCCAAAACGTTCTCCTTTCTCGTGGCTTCAGAGATTTCCTGGGTAAGGGCGTAATGTTCCATAATATCTAATAGCATTGTTGCTTGGGTTCTGTCATCTTTAGTAATGTTGCCATGAAACTTCTCAACATATATAACTTCGTCATTTTTCTTCCATGATATGTGAAGTGGAGAGCGTAAGAAATCAACTCTCTACTTTACAATGCCAACTCAAGAGGAGGGGCAACACGTCTGACCTATATATATATATATATATATATTAAAGATCTGGATCGGCTATTAAAAGTCTGCGAAGTGTATTCGCAGAAACATGATATTCTTTTTAATGTTACAAAAACTAGGATAATGCAATTTAATCCTAAAAGCTGTAATCAGCCAGCTGATATTAGGTTTAAAATGAAAGTTGAAGCAATTGAGGAGTACAAGAGTTTAAGTATTTGGGTCAAACTATTATCAGCTCCTTGAGTGATGACTCGGAATAAGAAAACAATCTCGAAGCCTTTGTGCTAAAGCGAATATGACTAAGGAACTTCCGGTTCTGTACAAGTGAAGCTAAAGACACTCTCTTTCGTACTTTCTGCAAAAAAGGTTCTGACAGAACTCTAAATTTGCTATACAACAGGTCTTTTAGACTCTTACATAAATTACTCCCGAGATGCTCAGCTTCGAAAATGTTTGCTACCCGCAATGTCCTGAGCTTTCCGGAGATAACAAGATGTGCTCAATACAGTCTGATGCAAAGAATTAAAAATTCAACGAACCCGATTATCCAAGTTATCCATGAGTGCTGCCGTTTGTCATCTTAGCGATGGAATTCTTGGTACGAAAACGTCTGTCTGTAGCTCCACTTAACTACGACATTACTGTATTATTTCTAATGAACTTTATATATTTCTACCATTAGCATGTGAACTGTCATTGTATTAATAATATTTGTCATATGGACTATAGTCTGCTAATAAACCTTTTCACTTTCATTCACATATATATATATATATATATATATATAACTTAGTCTATGCTAATGATATGGAGTTAATAAATCCCTGTGTTAAAGCTCTGGATTGTCTTCTAAAAATCCGCGAATTATAGTCGCAGAACCATGATTTTCTTTTATTGTTAAAAAAACTAAGTAATGTTATGCAATTACATGCAAAAGTTATAATCAGCCAGCTGATATTTGGTTCAAAATGAGAAGTAAAGCAATAGAGAAAATACAAAAATTTAAGTATTTGTGTCAAATCATCGCCAGTTCCTTGAGTGACGATTCAGATATAAGAAAACAATATCGAAGCCTCTGTGCTAAAGCAAATATGACTATAAGGAACTTCCGATTCTGTACAAGTGAAGCTAAAAATACTCTCTTTTGTACCTTTTGTATCACTATACATGAGCAAAAACTCTAGGTTCTGGCAGAACTCTAAACTTGCTTTATAACAGATCTTTCAAATTCCTACATAAGTTATCCCCGAGCTGCTTAGCTTCGCAGATGTTTGCTAACCACAACGTTTCGAGCTTGCCAGAGGTAACAAGGTGTGCTGAATACAGTCTAATGCAAATAATAAATAATGATTGGTTTTGTTTAACCTCCTTCGCAACATCTAAGGGCATATGACGGACGGGATCTACATCTTTACGTGGGATCCTAACCACCGGTCGCTACATAATCTGGACGCGGAGGACGGTCTCCCATCCAATTACTGCCCAAACCCAATGTCGCTTAACTTCGCCGATCAACGGCAAGTGGTGTTACGACAGTGGTTACGACGTAGCCCACAAATACAAATAATTAAAAAATCACCCAACCGAATTATCCGAGCTATTCATCAGTCCTGCCATATGTCATCTAAGTTATACAGGGTGTCCCATAAGTCCGGCATCATAGGAGAAATTCATATTTTTCTATTTCTACAAACCATAATTCATATGCTCGGGATGCCAATTTCCCGTCCACCATTCTGTTCAGTGACGAGGCTGTTTTTTAGGGAAATGGTGAGGTAAATCGACAGAACACCCGCTACTGGTCTCAAAACAACCCTCACTGGTATACCTCTTCATAGGAACAAGGTGCATCTCGGGTGATGGTATGGTGTGGCATTTGGAAGGATCGCATCATAGGCCCCCCCCCTCTTTTTTGATGAACATGTCACTGGAGGCACCTACCTACGTATGCTCAAGGAAGAAGCATTTCCCAGTGTCTTGAACGAAGAAGGAAATTTCCCAACATGGTTCCAGCAAGACGGCGCTCATGCACATTACAGCACCCAAGTAAGGGAATACCTGTACCAACAATTCCCTGGTCATTGGATAGGACGTCGAGGGCCTGTGGAATGGCCAGCTAGAAGCCCGGATCTCACGCCACTAGATTTTACTCTGGGGCCACTTGAAAGCGCTGGTATACGCGGAGAAAATTAGGAGTGTTGAACATTTGCGGCAGCGCATTATTGGGGCATGTAACACCATTACTCCTGACATCATTCACCGTGTGCTTGCTGACTGGGTATCACGTCTGAATTTGTGTATTGAAAACAATGGTGGACATATTGAGCACGTTCTGTAAATAAAAGCTTTTGTTTTGCCTTTTTTTATTATTTTTCCTATGATGCCGGACTTATGGGACACCCTGTAGAATTCATGATATTGCAAACGTTTGTCTGTAGCTTCACTTTACTTCGACACTGTTACTTTTCATTATTATTTATATTATTTATATTTCTATTCTTAGTATCCGAATTTTCATTGTTTTATTTTCAGTTTGTGTTAATACTAATTGCCATATGGACTGTTGGTCTGCCAGTAGGTTCTAAGAGAATTCACTCCCGGTAAATTCACTCCCCATGTAATTTACTCCTGGTAAATTCACTCCCTGTGCCAATTTATTAAGATATATATTTGTTTGGTTTTCATATAAGAATTGAATGGTTTAAGCCCCAAAGCGACAATCATTACTTTCGTTCTATTGATCTGTAAATAATCATCATTAAAAATGTAATTTATTTGAATAAGCTTAGAACGAATGTAAAAAAAATTTGATGTAAAGGAATGAGCTAATAATTAAAACCATCAATGGAGTTTACTTTCGTTTTATTGATCTATAATCACTGGGCAACACGTATTTTATTGAATGATATCTGACACATGATTCTAGGTAATTTGGGTGCGCTGAATACGAATTTCAACTCGGTTTGGCTCTATCAGGTCCTGATTCTTGTCGACAGCCTATGTGCCATTTTCCAGATTTTTCAAATTAGGACTAAAAAATTAAGTCATGTGTTAAATTTTTTTTCAAGTTTCATGAATACAAGCAGTTCAAACTACAGTAAAATTACATTATAACGATAGAAATGACTTAAAATAAAAAACAAACAGATATGAAGCTTTCACTGTGGCAAAAATTTTCTTTTGTAAGACTTTCTAGCGTATTTGCTTGTTGATGGCAGGTCTCTTTTCAAGCACCAGCAGTAATCAGCCATCATGTGGGAATCCCAGCGGCCTTGGTACCGTTCCTCCATAATTTTTATATCTTGGTGGAATCTCTCCCCTTGTTCGTCACTTACATCACCTAAATTACTTGGAAATTGGTCAAGATGGCTATTCAAAAAATGCATTTTTATGCTCATATTGCAACCTAACTCTTTGTAGTCCCTTAAAAGTTTTTTACGATTTCTTCGTAGTTATCTGCCCTATAATTGCCTAAAAAGTTTTCTATCAAGTCCACGAATGAGAACCAGCCATTTTTTTCGCGTTCATTCATGACATTAGGAAAATTGCTGTCTTTAATCATTGTTCTTATTTGTGGACCGTCGAAAATTCCCGCCTTGATTTTTTCATAACTTAAACTTGGAAATTTTGAAGTTATGTATTTGAAACACTCACCGTTCGTATCTAAAGCTTTTACACATTGTTTAATGAGGCCTAGTTTTATATGCAGAGGAGGAAATATGATTTTATCTCTGCTCACTAAAGGTGGATTAATTACGTTTTTTTCTCCGACAGTAAGTGATGTTCGTGCTGGCCAGATTTGTTTGAAATAATGTTCTTCCTTGGCTCTGCTGTCCCATAAGCAAAGGAAGCAGGGATATTTAGTATACCCTCCTTGTTGTCCTAGCAGAAAATTAACCATTTTTAAGTCAACACATATGATCCACTCGTGCTCCCTATATTTGATAAGATTTAAAACCTTTTCTATATGTTCATACTTTTCTTTTAATTTTGTTGAGTGCCCAATCGGTATCGAGCCGTATAGATTGCCATTATGCAACAACACACACTTAAGACTTCTTTTCGAACTGTCTAAAAACAAGCGCCAATCATTTGCATCGTAAGACTCAACCCCCATCTTCTTTAACAAACCAACTATGTCGCAGCAATATACTAAACTATCCTCTGTTCTAAAATATTAACAAGTTCTTCTTCTTTTTTTCTGTAAAATGAAATGTATGTGTTTGAAGTAAGCAAGTTTTTCTCTTTAAGTCTTGAAGCTAAAATTTCCGCAGCCTTTTTTGGCAAATTTAGATCCCTTACAAGATCATTCAACTCGGCCTGGTTAAACTTTTGCGGATCGTTTTGACTTTCAAATACGCTGGGGTCAAAATCGGTGTCTGACTCCTCAAAGTGCATAACAATATTTCAGGAACATCTTCAACTAATTCTTGAGTTGGCAGACCCTTAAATTTTGGAATGGGGATCTCATTTGAATGTAGCACAGGTCGTATCGCGGTGTCGAAATTTGGGTACTCGATACAATGTTTATTTTTCTTAGTGAAGCCCGAAGTCTTGACAAAGCAAAGGTAGCAATCGGTCTCGTGGTTAGTAGGCTCTCGCCACACCTGATATGGAAAAAAAATTGTAAAGCGTTAACAAAAGCGACGAGAGACTTGTTTTTATGAATTTTATCAAAAATTATCACCCAAACATTTAACATTTCTATGTGTTTCAACCTTATGCAATATTTGAGATTCTTATAAACATTTTCTGTAAATTTTGTTTATGTACCTAAGTTACAATTACATTTAGGTAAGTTACAGTATACTAGTGATTAAATTACGTAGTTTTATGAAATCATAAACTTACCATCGGAACTCCAAAAGGTATTTTTGAATCCGAACCCTTCGTCCAATGTCGCAGTCTTTCAATGCATATAGTGCAGGCTTTATGTTGAGCCCACGATTTATCTTGGTCCCCCAGTTTTATGCCAAAATAAGCTAAGTAAGCTCTTTTTACGAAGTCAGTATATTTGCTCGTTGATGTGGAAGTGTAAAATTTCCACATATATAACAGAAGGAATCAGGGTTGTTTTTGCATTTGAACTTTCTAGTGCTTGATGACATATTGCTTGATTGTTCTGCCAATTTGTAAAGGTATTTAAAGCCCTTAATTCATATAAATTTAAGAAAATCTGAAATAAACACAAAAATTAGTTTAAATAGGTACTTATTATGAAATAGGTACTTACAATCTATGAAATTAAACTAGAAACACGGATGAGTAGGTACAATATAAATTACGTCTAATTAAATCAACTATATTAGATCACGATGACAAAATTACTCACTAAATCATATGCCAATTCAAAATTATGTTAATGCCCAAACTTAATTAACTAACTCAACTGACTGACTGACTGACTGACTGATTGAATTGACTGATTAACTCTGGAAACGAGTCGCTTTTATATATTTTAGTTGTCCCTCTAGAATACTCTACAGAGAACAGGAACGCTCGAGAAAATTTTAGAATTCTATGATATTTTTAGCTTAATTTACTAATATTAAAATGGGTTAAAAATGACAAAATTAAAAATATTTTTAGGGTGTTACATATAAATATACATAATACAACAATACCATAACAATAGGTACAAATACCTAGATAAAAACCTAGTTGCATAATGTGTAACTGCAAAAAGACAGCGAGTATTGAGAAAAAAACCTTTTTATGAATACGACGAAAGAGGAGGGGTGTTGAGCAAAATCAGGACCTGATAGAGCAAAACCGAGTAAAAATTCGTGCTCAGCGCACCCAAATTACCTAGAACTAACTGTCAAATCTAATTCAATAGACAAAAAGTTGAAATTTGTTCCCCAGTGTAATCACCATTAAAAATGAAATCTAACCTAACTAAACCTAACCTATCCTAACCTAACATAAACCTAGCCTAGCCTAACCTTATCTAACCTAACGTAAACCTACCTAACCTATTATTTTTTAAATTTAAACTACTTTAATTTAATTTTCTTTTAAATTTAAACTACTTAAATTTAAAACTACTTGGAAGTGAAATTACTGGGAGTCAATTCACCGGAGTGAAATTATTGGTCACCATATATATATATATATATACACACACACAGACAACTAGCGAATCGTCGCACTCCGAATGGTTGCACATCCGCTTCATATATAAGCTCTGAATCATCATACATCACCTCCGCATCATACATCATTGCACTCGCATTTTCCGCCTTTTGAGATTTTGAATGCTCATACAATCTCGTCCACAATTATGTACACCTTAATAAATGTGGAATGCCAAGTGTAAAGGTAAATACACTGTACGGCATTTTACATTGTAATAGAGCTCCGCATGATCGCACCATTTGCTTCGTCGTACACCTCGACACCCCCATTAGTACGAGAATTCGCGAGTTGTATATACAGGGCGTCCCAAAAAAATGTATACACACTTTAACAGCTGATAGCTCAATTGATGTTTCTTTCTTTCCAAGTTAAACCCATTAGAATTAATAATGGCAGTCAGACTAAGCTTTGAACAAAGGAAATTCATTCTAAAATGCTACTGGAAGTGTGAAAACGCAGTTGAAGTGCAAAGACAGTTTAGGAGGGAGTTTCAAACAGATCCACCAACGCGACTTACCATCACTCGAATTAGAGATAAGTTTGAAGCCGATGGAACTGTTCAGAATGTCCACAAGAAGCGTTCCGGAAGACCACGGACATCGACAAGCCCCACAAAGCAAGAAAGAGTACTGGAAACGTATCACCAAAGTCCAAGAAAATCTGTGCGGCAAGCGAGTCGTGAGGTAGGAATTTCAGAATCGTCTGTCCAACGCATTTTGAAGCGCTGTCAATGGAAAAGTTACATTCCAAGATTAGTCCATGCTATTAATGAAGATGATCCGGACCGAAGAGTGGAGTATTGCGAGTGGTACTTGGCACGATGTGGATGTGGATTGGACGAAGGTGTTTCGTAGAATACCCTCCGCGTTCACCAGACCTCACACCACTAGACTTTTTTTTATGGGGATACTTAAAAGACAAAGTCTACGCTATAAAACCTGCAACAGTCGCTGAATTGAGAGCAGCCATTGAACGAGAATGCACACAAATACCAAACGAAATGTTTCGTGATGTTTGCGATTCCATTGCTTCGCGTTATCAGCAGTGCCTGGACCAGAACGGACGTCAGTTTGAAAACAGGCGTTGACAAAACAATTAAATAATGTCTGTAGATTCTATTACATTTTGAAATGAAATGTATTTTAATAAACACTGCCTTTATAAGTATTTAAAGTGTGTATACATTTTTTTGGGACGCCCTGTATATATATATATATATATATATATAATATATATATATATATATATATATATATATTGAGATTTAATAATAATTATATGATATTTGATATAATATATGGTTGGTTGGTTGTGGTTTGGTTGGCTGGGTTTGGACAAAATATTCAGATTGAACTGTGTTCGACCTCGTTATGGTACTCATTTATCTACCAATCACTGAAAAGATGAACAGCTGAGTGTGAGCTACGCGTCCGTTTGCACTCGCTAGAAATCGAACCCGCCCAATGGATTCGTAGTCAGCGACGCTAACCATTACACCACCAAGCGTATAATTATGCCATCTGATAAATTTAGACTATTTCGTACTGCTAATCTTTTTCTGACGGAGGCGTATCAATATAGTACTTCCACTCACTTTTATTAGAGATACATACAAATCGCGCATCATGGATAATTATATCGTGAAAGCCATGATTTCCTCCAAAACAATTCCAGAATATGAACGATCATTATTGAATAATTCCTGCATTCGGTACCACTTTATGCAAATCCAGTCCTTATGTATTCCCTGCTGCAATCAATAGTTATGGTGGCGCGAAGTCTGTGCTATTATACGTCGATGGAGAGAAAGAGAGAGGATTTGGGCTAGGCAAAAGTGGTTGATGGAGATTGTGAGCGCAGAAGTCGAAAACTAATTGAGTGATCGATCAGGCCAGGGAAAATATAAAATGTACTTAATTTTATTCCATAAGTGACGCGTATTGCATTATAACTGGAATACATTATAACTGATATAATTTATATCAGCTTATGTTTTGGATTATTTTAAATTACTTATTGAATGTAATTATTTAGAGTTTAATACATTGGCATATGGAGAATACGTTGTTTTTTGTCTTATAGGCCTTTTTTAGCGTACGTGGCATGTAATTGATGCTTATTGTAGATAGATGCATTCTTTTTTCTTCTTTTCTACAAAGGTGATCATCTTCTGAGAATTTCTTACTTACTGATATGATAACCCCTGTATAATTAAGCATTGTCAAGGCGTAGGAGTGTCGTAAAAGGGAATACATCCACTTAATAATGTTCATCTAAATTTTATATACCGTACCATTCTCTCGGTAGTCGTATTACATATCTTTCATAATTGAAATAAAACATGATACCATACAGTACATTATAAATATAACAGCAAAACTACTATGTACTCTTACTTTCGCTCATTTGTGGATCGCATGTGTTTCCCTTATTATTAGATTGTTCTTTAACAAAACACTGTTTACTACAACATTTAAACCCCGCCGATAATCCAGATTATACCCGTTCGAATTAACCATATTTGTTCTCAGATTTAAAAAGTGCAATTTGGGGAAAATGTCAAATAGGGAGTCAGAGTGAGTCACTGACCATACACAGAAAACAAAGACTTTCCGCAACCTTCTGCGCATAGAAATATTATCTTCTGTTGTCTCAAATTACTCAAAAAAGAAGTTTTGAAGACCATTTCTTCTATTTGAAGAAGTTATTTATCATTAAAAGAAGTTATTGAATCATCTGAAAAGAAGCTTTCATACCTTATAGAAGGAAAAACTTCCCTAGAATGCACCCTCAAAAAGAAGTATGAGTTCTAAATTTAGGTGTTATTTTGAAGGTATCATTATATGTAACATTATAATTCCATTGTAAGTATTCCCATTTGATGCTGTAACAAGGATTAAATGTAAATTATTGTTATTATTCATCTCTCATGTCTAATATTGATTTCTTTGAATAGTATTGGTATCACACCTTCAATAATGACTTCATATTTGTTTTGTATCTATAATAATAATAATAATAACTTAAGATTAATATACGAGTATAATCTAATTAATAATTCTTATTCATGATTTATATAGTGTAAATAACTATGTTTTATAGTTAATTAAGTGCTCATTAAAGCCTAAAGTTTAAGGGCAAAATTAAATAAATAAATAGACCAATTTGACAATTACTTATGTTAAAAATAAAAACGAAAATTGTAAAAATTGTATTTATTTTATAATTTTTTTATAAAAAATTGATCAATAAAGGTATAAATCCTCTGATATTTTAAAATTACGATTTTGTTTACATATTTAAAATTTTGTTTGTTTTGTTTATATTTTGTTTATATTTTTAAAATTTCGAACCATCGAACTTTATTTTAGACATGGAAATTTTCTTAAATATTTAAAGTTAAAGGATAATGAAATTCGCCTATCACTTAAAATGCACTAAATTTTTCTGATTTGGAAATTCAGAAAAAGAAAGCAAAAGGCATTTCTCTTTAATTAAGAAGATGACACCTCATATTTGGCTGGTTGTAGTGAATAATAACACTGAACCAAAACAGAACGGTTTTGGCCTCCTTTGAATAAATTTATGTGCTTCCAATGTACCTTTCGACGCTGATTACGAATTTGAAAACAAAATGTTTCTATAACCCACCAATGTCGAAGGAAATGTAAATAAAAATTGACAGATTTGCTTACTTTTTTGGTATATTTAATCGTACAGAAAAGAAGAGTGCTTTACCTAAAATGTTTTTGCAGCTGATTTTCGCTTATAACTAGTACTAGGGGCTTCTCTTATAAGTGTTCAACGGTAGTCGGCCAACATATTGGGGCTATATCTTCCTTGGTACGCTTTTTCCATGGTGATAATGATATATCCTGATGAAATCTTTCACCATGCTTATCGCTGATAGCGTCCAGGGTTTGATGGAAAGAAGTCCCGATAGGAGTGCAGGAAATGCATTTTCAAAGACATTTTACATCCCATGGCTTGGTAAGCACGAAGCATTTGCTCCACCAGGGAAACATAATTTTCTGATTTGACACTGTTGAGGAAATTCGTAGTTACGTCTTTAAAAGCTTTCCATGCTCTTCTTTCAACCTCATCCTTTAAAGACTCATCATATGCAGTATTTTACATCACTTCTCTGATCTGTGGGTCCACAAAAATGTCTTCTATGATTTTCACTTCGCTGATTCTATGGAACTTCTGTTTGAGATCTAGAAATCCAGGTCCGTCTTTTATTCATGACTTTTACAAAAATTTTCATTAAACCAAGTTTGATATGAAGTGGTGGTGAGAAAACTTTTGCTGGATCTACTAGGGGTTCATGGGCATTTTTCTGTCCTGGGACCAAATTTTGTCGAAGTGACCACTCTTTCTGCGTATAATGACTTCCCTTAGCTCGGCTGTCCCACTCGCAGAGGAAACAAGAGAATTTTGTGTGCCTTAACTCTAAGCCAAGGAGAAGTGCAATCACTTTCAGATCACCACAGATATGCCAGGAGTGTTTATCATAGTCAGTATGTTTCAAAAGTAACTGCATTGATTCTTCATATGAACTTAATGTGCAATCAGAACCGAAGGATAGACATTATTGTTGTGCAATAGTACAGCTTTCAAACTCAACTTTGATGAATCGACAAAAAGCCTCCATTCCTTAGGATTGTGCTCTCGACCAAGTGCCTCCATAAGAACGTTCACATCATTACAATACACTAAATCACTTTCTATAGAGAAAACCTATGTGAAGTGTGTCTGACGCTTACAAAATTATGATATTTTCACAGTCTTTTTATAAGATTTTTAGAGTTTTAGATAGATTCAACTCTGACAAGATCATTTAATTCTGACTCAGATATTAAATGAGGTTCATTCGATAAATGTGGTTGAAATTGTGTATCTATGTCATCTTGTCCGTCCAAAAATTCATTACGAGATTCATCATCAGGTTCATCATCTAAAGTCCATGTCTTTGGTGGTTTTGGTACTGGCAAATCGTCACAATGTGAAAGAGGTTGCATGACTGACAGTAAATTAGGATATTGAATCGCATGTTTAGATTCTGAGGAATATCCACTTATCTTCGTTCGACAGAAGTAACAATCAGTCGAGTGGTCTCTGTTCTCTCCGTATCATTGGAACCGCAAAAGGCATTGAAGAATGAATACCTTTTAACCACCCTCTCAGAGATCTTGCACAAGAAACACAACATACATGAAGAGCCCAGATTTTGTCTTGATCTCCTATTTGCAACCGAAATAAAGTTCATACGCCTTCTTAATTAAAGGAGTGAAACCCTGTTTTTGAGATTTTGTTGTAAATTCACCACACACAAAACAAAAACTGTCAGGGCTGTTTGCACACTTACGAGACATTCTTGCTTTTATATCAGAAAAAAAACTATTTTTTTCACCAAACATATACCAAAACAAAATGAGTAACTAAATGCACTTAATCAATCAATCAATCAATCAATCAATATATATATATATATATATATGTGTGTAAATATATATATATATATATATATATATATATATATATTATATATGGGAATGAACTCAGAATGGTTCCCTGAGGTTTTTTATGATACACACAGACCGTGCATGGAACAAGGAACTCTTCTGGGAAAATTTAATCCACTATAATCCGAATAAGCAATGGTAAATGACAAACGCTATAGTTTTTTCTTTTTCATGATGTTAGCCCGACGTGGGCAACTGGTCACTCGCAAAGAGGTCCCAAAAATATAGCTTCCCTCACCAGCTATCTGCAAAGCAGATAGGATTCAGCTTTGGGACAGGATCTAGGGTTTAAAGCAGCCTAGCCCAGCTACATTTAGAACCTCAATATAAGCAAAAGACTCGTTGCATTCACGTCGGATTGACTACATCAAAGAAAAAGGGGGTAACTATTATATTTTTAGCCAAAAACCAAAACTTAAACCTCAACTGGCAGAATTGAGCGTCCACTTTTCAAGGCACAACATGTCCGTTTCATGATGGGAATGAACTCAGAATGGTTCCCTGAGGTTTTTTATGATACACACAGACCGTGCATGGAACAAGGAACTCTTCTGGGAAAATTAAATCCACTATAGTCTGAATAAGTAATGGTAAATATAAACACTATAGTTTTTTCTTTTTCATGATGTTGCGCGAGTGACCCGTTGCCCACGTCGGGCTAACATCATGAAAAAGAAAAAACTATAGCGTTTGTCATTTACCATTACTTATTCGGACTATATAGTGAATTTAATTTTCCCAGAAGAGTTCCTTGTTCCATGCACGGTTGTGTGTATCATAGAAAACCTCAGGGAACCATTCTGAGTTCATTCCCATCATGAAACGGACATGTTATGTGCCTTGAAAAGTGGACGCTCAATTCTGCCAGTTGAGGTTTAAGTTTTGGTTTTTGGCTGAAAATACAATAGTTACCCCTTTTTCTTTGATGTATTCAATCCGACGTGAATGCAACGAGTCTTTTGCTTATATTGAGGTTCTAAATGCAGCGGGGCTAGGCTGCTTTAAACCCTAGCCTAGATCCTGTCCCAAAGCTGGATCCTATCTGCTTTGCAGATAGCTGGTGAGGGAAGCTATATTTTTGGGACCTCTTGCGAGTGGCCCGTTGCCCACGTCGGGCTAGCATCATGAAAAAGAAAAAACTGTAGTGTTTGTCATTTACCATTACTTATTCGGCCTATAGTGAATTTAATTTTCCCAGAAGAGTTCCTTGTTCCATGCACGGTCTGTGTGTATCATATATATATATATATATATATATATATATATATATATATATATATATATATATGGCATGTTATGACGTATATATGCAGTATGCTTAAATAAACATATGCATATTTTACATAAACATGTAAATATAAATAATATGCATAATATAAGGATTTTATACAAAATAAATGACTAACAATAAAATCTCGTATTATGATGCAAACTCAGGAATGCTATCTCGATCTTAAAGGGTTTTAAATTGCAAATCCCTAAAACACTGTTGGTAGTAGGGAATATCTGTTTACATTTTCGTAATCAGCGTAATATAAAACATAGGAATCACCTACATTCATCAAAAGGAGAAAAACATTGTTGAACAGTGTAATCAGTGAGGGGAGCTAGAAACTGGTCCAGGGTTCAGGCCAACTCATACGGCCTATTGCTTTAACGCTTATATTATTATTATTACCAGTATCATCGGGATTCGCACCACCGACATCAGTATCTTGAATTCATTTATAAAACGATGAGTGCATAGCAAAACGGTGAAGTTCTCACGTGGTGGTTCAAGCAGATTAAAAAGCTTATCTGAAAAAAACCGTCTTCTCTACCGAAGGTGACTCTACGTCCCTCGAAATGGGTATTCCAGATTTGGAAGGAGGTAAAGAGGCACCAGTAGGTTCGAGGGGTATTTCCAATGAAAATTCTAACAAAGTAGAAACTCCTATAGATTGGAAATAAGCATGGATCGATTTGAGAATTGCTTCCGTTGAGATTCCACCTTTCAGATTTCTGATTCTTGAATGAAGATTAGAAATAGATCGCCAACGTTAATCCGTTAAACTTTCGACGATGAAAACGAAAAACCACCAAAGAGAAAAAGAGAAGTCTAGAAAAAACTTCACAACTCTTCTTACCAAACGAAAATCGAACAAGCAAATGAGATTTATTATAAAATGCGAGTTTTGTTTTTCTTATATTGAAAGTAATGATCTTTCATTTTGCAGTCTTTCCCTTTATCTCAGAATTGATATCAGCGACTAGGGTAAACTTAAACGTAATTAGTATTTTCAGCTCTTTTAAGAATTCATGAAATATAAACTATGATACATTTCCGTAAGATGCTTCAAACTTCGGCACGTTCGTCGACAACATATATATATATAAACACAGTACTTTGCAAAATATCAGAGACCTCCCACCAGTTTATCTTATAATTAGCGATATGAATTCAGTATAGTAATTTTAGCGATTATAAATTATTCTTTGGCGAAATGAAATCCAAAATATTCTTGAAGGAACGTCTCTCCAAATAAAATGTAATTGTGCTTTAACGTATCTCACTCAAATTTTAGGAAAAGGATGACACTTGAGAGATGGCACTGGCAATGAGGGGAGGAGTTCAGGGGTGTCACTCAAAATGAACTTTTTAAATCCCCTTCAATCTCTTTAATCTCCCAAGAGTCCCATTAACGTTTTTAATCCTTTAATGATTCTTTTTTTAATTCCCAAAAGAAAGACAGGGAAATATACAATCATTTTTTTAAAACATATATAAATATATAGACTATATATGCTGAAACCCACAAAGAAAAAAAAAAACGATTCCAAGGCCTTTCGTGTATTCAGAGCTACACCTTGTCAGGGAATGGTTCCCTGACGAGGTGTAGCTCTGAATACACGAAAGGCCTTGGAATCGTTTTTCTTTTTCCTTGTGGATTTGCAGCATTCATTTATTTCACGTGTTTAATTGTGAAATTCATCCCATATATATATATATATATATATATATATAAGCAAACAACCACAGGGAAAAAGTGAATATATCACGAAAGCGCTCGGAATTCGTGTTTCTTTTTTCCTTTTTCGCTGTGGTTGTTTACTTATTAAGAAGATCACGTGTTATTTTGTGATTTTACTGCATATATATATATATATATATATATATATATATATTATAATGTTATAATGTTTAGACCAACAAAGACCCTAGGATCCACTCATGGCTGGTCTACCTAACTGTGTTCGTAATTGTATATTGTGCATGTCCTCCGTGATGGCAAAGGGGACCTACAATTTAACGTGGGTTCCGAACCACAAAGCCTTAATTTTACTACCTTAAACTATACCCAATCTATCAACATATGCGTCTAATCGATTTTTAAACATGTTTATAGACGTGCTACCAATTACTTCTACTGTCAAACTATTCCAGCTATTTACTATTCTATGCGTAAAAAAGTTTTTCGCAACTGCTGTCTCGAACCTTCTACTTGTCAACTTACACCCGTTATTTCTTGTCCTATTATATTGAGATATTTCGAAAAGGCTATCTCTATCTACGTTATCGAACCCATTCATAATTTTGAAAACCTGGATTAGATCACCCCTTAGCCTCCTAGTCTCGAGTGTAGTCAATTTTAACTCCTTAAACCAGGGGTCCCCAACCTTTTTGTGCCGAAGAGCACATTCAAGACTACCGGTAGTGCGGCTGGCACCATTTACTTTTTCAAGGCAAATTTATAGTTGGACTTAATAATGAACATAATACACAAAAAAAACATTTAATTCCTATGTAAAATAATGAACATAATACACAAAAAAAACATTTAATTCCTATGTAAAATAATGAACATAATACACAAAAAAACCATTTAATTCCTATGTAAAATAATGAACATAATACACAAAAAAACATTTAATTCCTATGTAAAATAATAAACATAATACACAAAAAAAAACAAGGATGGGCTAACTAAGAATCTTAGAAAAATTATCAAAACGATAACTTAATTTATTTATAAAGAAATAATTATTTTCAAATAAATGAGCATCCGTTTCTGTAATTAACTACTAAAATTTAATAAAATGTTAAGTTTGTTACATATTTTAAATATTTAGTAACTAAATATTTAAAATATGTAACATACTTAACATTTTATTAAAAATTTAAGTAAAAACATCAATCGTAGTCAGTCAGTGGCGGGCACACGCAAAAGGGTCGGCGGGCACAGGGTTGGGGATCCCTGCCTTAAGCCTATCCTCGTACGACTTTGACCTAAGCGACGGAATCATCTTAGTTGCTCGTCTTTGAACTCTTTCGAGTTTGTCTATATCTTTTCGCATATGCGGATTCCAAAATTGGATCGCGTACTCCAAATGGGGTCTAACTAATGATTTATAAAGAGGAAGTATAATATCGCGCGATTTGTATTCAAAATTCCGAGATATAAAACCTAACACTTTGTTCACTTTATTGACCGCTGCTGTACTTTGTTTCGCTACTTTTAAATCACTAGTGACTATAACTCCTAAATCTTTTTCCTGCTCTACGCTTGTTAACTCCTTCCCTGACATACTGTACGAAAAATTACCGTTACGCGAACCTATATGTAAAATTTTGCACTTATCGACGTTAAATCTCATTTGCCATGTGACTGACCAATCAACGATTTTATTCAGATCTTCCTGGATTTTACCTCTATCTTCGTCATTAATCGCCCTACCACCCAGCTTCGTGTCATCCGCAAACTTTGAAACTGTACTGACTAGGCCGACATCTAAATCGTTAATATATATAAGAAAAAGCACGGGGCCCAATACAGAACCCTGAGGAACGCCACTCGCTACATTAGCCCATCACGACTCCGCTCCATTAACGACCACCCTCTGTTTCCTACCTCGCAACCACTCTTCTATCCAATTTATTACTACACCCCTGATTCCATGAGCCTTAGTTTTTTTCAATGAGTCTTTTGTGCGGTACGGTGTCAAACGCTTTTTGAAAATCTAAATACACTACATCAACCGCCCGATGACTATCGAAAACGTCAACCACGCTTTGAAAAAATTCTAAAAGATAAGTTAAGCAAGATTTGTTTCGCCAAAAACCGTGCTGCGTATTTCTAAGTTATGCAGTTCTAAGTGTTCGACTATACGATCCCTAATTATTGATTCCAGTAGCTTACCTACAACAGACTTTAAACTGATTGGCCTATAATTTCCCGCCTCACCTCTATCGCCTTTCTTAAAGATAAGTGTTACGTTTGCTAACTTGAAATTATCTGGTACGCACGAGTCAGAAATAGACGCATTAAAAATCTTTGTTAGCGGCACAACAATGCTATCTTTTAATTCTTTAAGTTGTATGGGATATATGGAATCCGGCCCCGGTGATTTATGCATTTTCATTTTATCAATATAGCGCATTACCTCCCCTTCACTAACCACAATATTATCCAAAATATTACCATTATCAAAAGGTATTATGTCTATGACCGTAGGGATATTCGTTACATCTTCTATAGTAAAAACTGACATAAAAAATTCGTTTAGCAAGGTAGCCATTTCCTTGTTTTCAGAAACTAGATCTCCGTTAACATTTTTCAACGGCCCCAAGACACTTTTTACTGGATTTCTATTGTTGACGTATTGAAAGAATCGCTTGGGGTTTTCTTTACCGTCACGAGCTATGGAGATTTCAAATTCGCGCTTGGACTTTTTTATTACACTTTTCGCTTCACGCCTTAGAGATATGTAGTTGTTTCGTAACCAGAAATTGTCTTTATCGCACTTATGTAGCTTGTAAGCCCTATCTCTACTCTTTATAATGTCTCCTACTCTAGAAGTAAACCACAAGGGCTTGTTGTTTACTTTCGCACGCTTAATTTTGTACGGTACACATTCCTCATTTATAGTCCTAAATACGTTTCAAACGATTCCCACATTAGTTTTGCGTTGGGGTTCCCCATTACGTTTTCCCAATTGACGTGTGACAATTTATTTCGAAATTTACAAAAGTCTGCGTGCTGGAAGTTAGGAATTTTAGTCGAGTTAGCTGGTTTCGAGTGTGTGTATACAGGGTGTCCCATAAGTCCGGCATCATAGGAGAAATTAATATTTTTCTATTTCTACAAACCGTAATTCATATTTTTCTCTTTCTACAGGCCATAATGTCTGTGAGCAAGGAAAAACGAATCCAGATAATTCTACTCATAGGAAATCGGAGTCAAAGAGAGGCTGCTGCTGAATTTAACGGACTGCATCCAGACCGCGAGCCAATAACACAGAGTTGTGTTAGCAGACTTGCTGCAAAGTCTCTTTGACTCCGATTTCCTATGAGCAGAATTATCTGGATTTGTTCTTCCTTGCTCACAGACATTATGGCCTGTAGAAAGAGAAAAATATGAATTATGGTTTGGAGAAATAGAAAAATATGAATTTCTCCTATGATGCAGGACTTATGGAACACCCTGTATATATATATATATATATATATATATATTATTATTACTTCTGTTACTACAGTATATTATCCTAATCTCCACATCATAATTAATACTTTAAATGCTCTCAATACTGTAAATGAAATTAATGAATCTGAAAAAGTAATGAACTGTAATTACATCTTCGTAATGAAAAGCGTTGCATGAACAAAATCGAATTTCATGATGACGAAGTTCAACCTTCTGCAGGTACAGTCGGGGTCCTGTATTACGCGAGGGATACGTTCCTGGAAAACCTCGCTTAATCCGGACTCGCGTAATACAGAACCTGACTGTATATCGTTTTCAGAATTCAAATATACATTTCAACTTTCCAATGAAAATGACTGATCTAACCTAAGAGACTAACCTAACCTAACCGATCGTAACCTAACCGGGCATAATGTAACCTAATCTAGCCCAACTTAACCTAACCTAACCTAATTTAAACTAACTTTTTAATATCGACATTATGCATGTCGACATTTTGCAGATCGACTTTGTTTCGCTACCAGAATGGAAACCTGCCTTTCTTAAACTTAAACAGTCGCAGTCTCCCAAACCACGTTGACGAATTGACAGCGAACATAAAATTATTACAATGTAAATTCAAGTGCATTATATTAACTGAATCTTGGTTAAATGATAATACTATATTTTTTAACATCCGTGGGTAAACAAGCTACCATATATGTATGACAAACAGTAATAGCAGAAGTGTAAGTATATTTCTAGATTAACTACAAAAATAAATGTATTGAAGAACTGACAAGAAAAGCAATACGTCAGAAACATCTGCAATTGAAATATATATTAAATAACCTCCAATATTCAATTTTGGGCCTGTACCGACCATCAGAGGGTAACATACCAACTTTTGTTACAAATATTAATAGAATTCCAACCTCCAGTCATATTGGTAACAATTGTGTCATTGCAAAAGGAGACTTAAATACTGATCTAACAAAAGAACATTCAAATAATAACGCGAGCTTCCTTCACATATATACCATGCTAATCATCCATTTCTCCTCACAGGAAAATATAAAAGTTGACTATAGATCTTACAGCTATAATAATAAACTAAAACTCCTTTGAGAAATAACAGCTGGACTGGAATAACCGGAAATAATATGACAATGGAACAAAATTTCAAGCATTCTCAAGCACATTAATGGGTATATTCAACGTAAACGTTCCTCTTAAATTAACAGTAATGTCTAAAACTAAATAGAACAACCATTGGATCACAGCAGCACTCACTGTGAGTATTAAGTGCAAAAATACTCTTTTAAACTATGGAAAACTGATATTATTACCGAACAGACATACAAGAATTACTATAACAGACTTAATGCAGTTATTAAAAGAACGAAAGCAGATCATTATTGCTCAAAAATTGATGAACAAAAATCCAATCCCCAAAGAGTACTGTTATAGAACACTGAAGTATTTAATTAACACAAAAATGGCGAAAAGAAATCTCTTATCCTCCCTCACACAAGGCAGAAATTCATACAGTGATCCAAAGACATAGCCAGTTTATTAAACGACTTCTTTGCAAATATCGGCTCCAACAATGCAGCCTCGATTCCAAATACTGACACTCACTACCGATAATATATGCCACAATCCGCTTCAAACTTATTTTTCTTTGATCCAATCATACCGAACGATATCTAGTTAACAATAAAAATCTGAAAAAATAAAAATTCTGACATCAGTACGATCGCTGAAAAAAAATACAAGTTAGTATCGGATGAAATTGCAATCTTCCTCAGTAAACCAATGAATGGATCAGTAACACTATTGTAAGTATATTCTCTGACAGTCTAAAGGAAGATAGAGTATGTCCTGTATTTGAGTCAGGAAACCCAAACACTCCACCCAGTTATTGGCCCATTTCCCAGTGGTGGGCACGCGCAACGATTTTTGTAGCGCCGCAACCGCAACCGCAACTCTGCTGAAATAGTTGCGCCGCACGCGCAAGCGCAACCCTTTTCAAAAAGTTGCGCCGCAAGCGCAAGCGCAACCAAAAATGTTGCGCCGCAAGTTGCGCCGCAACTTTTTGCGGCGCAACTGCCCACCTTTGCCATTTCCTTATTGCCAACATTAAGTAAAGTATTTGAAAAAGTCCTACACACTAAACTTACTAAATTCTTAATCAAATACAATATTTTAATTAAAACACAGTTTGGGTTTAGAGGTGGCATACAACGGACGATAATGAAATGCAATAAGGAAATGTCTATTAGAACGTAAACAGCAAAAGGCACACTGCCTTGATCTTCCTCAACTTGTCAAAAGTATTTGATACACTTTCCCATGAAACCTTATTGAAGAAACTTCCCACGTACGGAATAAGGGGAAATATCCTCGATTGGTTCAAATCGTATCTGACAAATCGTCATCAATACATTAGATCAGAGCTTTCCAAACTTTTAACGTTGGCGACAAACTATTTAAGCATAACAATTTTCACGACACATTAATTAATTTTTGTTATCAAATATCAAATATCAGATAATTTTTCAGTAGGTGGTTTATCTTGTAGCCGATTTTGTTGATAGAAAAATCAAAATTTTCAAAATACAAAAAACACTAATGTGTCGCGACACACCAGTTTGGAAAGCTCTGCATTAGATTAAAAGATCATTTTTTCAACAAGGCGATGCTAACTAGTGGGGTCCCACAAGGGAAATTACTTTTTCTAATCCACGTCATCTATCAATCACATTAAATTGTATATACTATGCAGATGATACCACACTTACCTCTTCTCATCATAATTTAGAACTTTTGATAAATGAAAGAAATAGGCAATTAGAGCATGTGTATCAATAGATATGTTCCAATAAACTTTTACTGAACCTGACAAAGTCATTTTATATGATTATTACCACAATATATATGACTACAAACTAACAACCATAAAATAAAAATTGGGAGTAGTATTCTTGCAAGGATGAATGAGGCTAAAGTGCTTGTCATTAATTTGGACGAAAATCTAAATTTAAAAAGTCATGTACAACATATCAAACTCAAACTAGAGACATTTCTATTCATATATTGTTTAAACTAAAACAGAATCTTCCTTAAAAATGCATTCCTTATCTTGTAGTTTTCCTTTATCCACTTATATTACATTACAACATAGCGTAGCTCAAAGAAATATATAAAACATCCTTCGGAAGTCATTCATAAAATATGCCTGCGAACCTTCACAAATAATGATAACGGACAACGTCACACTTTCCCAATGTTTAAAGCGCTAAATATTTTAAAACTACAGTAAATGACTTCACAAATTCACTGTTTGTGTCAGTATATTGAAAGTTATCAATAAAAATCAGCATACATCACCCATTGAAAGAGCAGTCACATTCAATCAAATTCATGATTTGTGACAATAAAACCCACACTATTAGACGGAGTTTACTTCCACAACAGTTTCGACACCCACTGGCATCCTCTTCGGGTGTATCCACCCTAATAGGATGCCAGTGGGCATCGAAACTGTTGTGGAAATAAACTCCGTCTATTAGTGTGGGTTTTATTGTCACATTTCGACCTCCACGTAAAAGTGAAGTTTTAAATTCATGATTATTACAACACTAGACTCCCCAGAGATTTTACAAATAAACTAAGCTATACACTAGTGGCCAAAATTATCGACACTTAAAAAAATTTCAAAATTTTTTAAGACCATTCTAAGAACTGAGCAATGAAAAATACATTCAACAATAAAAATGTTATGTTTTATGAGAGGGGGGTGAATACAGCATAGAAAGCAATATTAACAAAGGTATTTTCGAGATATATAACAGCTCAAAGTAGGCTACCATACGAGATATTACAATGAAAATTCCCAAAATTTTAAGATGCTGATACTTCATTATTTAGTTCAAAAACCTTTAGACTTTATTACAACTTTACACCTTCTCTCCATGGAGTATACAAGAGCTTCAAGTTCATTTTTATTTAATAATTGATACCAAGAATCCATTATTGCTCTTATTAAATCAACTTTATTGGAAAATGCGTCCTTGTATCGATAATTTTGGCCACTAGTGTTCAATGGAAACTGCAGAAATGCACTTTCTTTTGAAAGAGCAGATGTATGAAATGCAATTCCGATGAATATCAGACAGGCTTCATTGCTAAACGTATTTCACAATCACTAAAGAAGTACTTCATTAGCTCCTACTGATGTATAAGTTCAGTACTGGTATTATTACAATAGTAATTAAGTTCCCATTTTAAAATTAACTATCCAAAATATATTAATTTCATTAGGCACTTTCAATTTCATAATTTATTATTTTTTCTATGAAGCATCATTTATTTTCTGTTGAATATATCATTGATAATATTCTATTTAAAACTGAGTAAAATGATCATATACTACGTATGTAAATTTTTACATTTTGCTTATTATTATTATTATTATTATTTTATTATTATTATTATTATTATTATTATTATTTGCCATTTTCACTTCTCGTATGTAACAAATAAACTGAATCCCATTCATTTTGCTTGAAAGGCTTCCATGCTTCCAATGGCATATTCAGATTAGAATATTGTGAATATATTAATGTCATATCAAATATCTAAATTGTACAGAAAGTATTGAAAAATATTGTCAAACTTTGTGTAACTTGTATTTTTTCTGAATAAAGGTTTTTGTTTTGATTGGTTAGTGAAGCACTGAATTGAACTATGTTATATTGCACCTGCATCATTCAATCAAACAGCAGTTCTCCATGTTGCAACTCGTTTGACTTCTTTAGTGGATTCCTTGCAGATAAATTTACAAACACACACACACACACACACCACACACACACACACATATATATATATATATATATATATATATATATATATATATATATATATATATATATATATGATGAATAAAACCACGAAGGAAAGGAAACACAAAATGGTGCTCAAGAGATTTCGTCTAATGACATCCTCAGGAACACTGAAGTACATAAAAGGGTTACAGCCTATATATAGGTTACAGGTGGGCTCTATTACTTATAAACTCTCCAAATGGCTTGTCAAAGTCTTGTCCCCCATTCTCGGAACTATCTCTGATTCACATGTAAAAAATTCCATGGATCTTACTGAAAAATTGAATAATGCACGTACTGAAACTAACGATAGATTGATCAGTTTTGACGTTTGTTCATTGTTTACAAAAGTGCCGATTGACGATATGCTTGACTTTCTCTCCCAAGAATTACATAAGTATGACCTGCCACTACCTTCACACATTGTTTTGGAACTTATTAAGCTTTGCATCAAAGACTGTAAATTCACTTTCAATAACGAGTATTATCAACAAGTGTTTGGGATGGCCATGGGCAACCCCTTATCGACCCTCCTCTCCAATATTTATATGGAGTTTTTCGAAATTACTTACATTCCGAGAATCCTGGGGGTTGGCATCCCTTGGTTGCGGTACGTCGACGATATTTTGTGTATCTGGCCCATGAATCGTGACCTGGATAACTTCCTCCTTCAGTTAAATGATCAAGTCCCCTCCATTAAGTTTACTTTAGAAGTGGAACAAGACAATTCAATCCCATTTTTGGATGTGCGTGTACATAGGGAAAGCCCAGGTTTTAAGTTTAGTATCTATCGGAAAACAACAAACAATTTGTCCTACGTACACTTTTACTCGGGACATGACACCCCCACTAAGAAGGCCATTTTTTCATCAATGTTTCTCCGCGCCCTTAGGATCGCCAGTCCGGAATACATCGATGCCGAATTGGAAAAAATCAACGGTATTGGAAGTGATCTGTGTTATCCATCTGCGTTTATGGAATCTTGTCTCAACAAGGCAAAACGAACTTTCTATCGTGTCAATAATAACACTCGTACTTTGTCAAAAAATATTTTAGTACTTCCATTTTTCCCGGGCTTTTTAGGCATTGCTAATGTACTTAAACTTTTGGATATTAATGTAGTATTTTCATATAACAATATTGTGAAAAATATCATAGTAAAAAATAGCCCTACCAATAATTCAGGCATTATCTATAAAATTGGTTGTAAACAATGTGATTCCTTTTACATAGGTCAGACGGGAAAGGATTTGCACACACGTATAAAACAGCATCAATATTCCGTTAGAACAGGACAGTTGTCCAGTGCCCTTTTTGTCCATTTGTCAGAGTTATCCCACTGTATTGATTGGAATAATGCTTCAGTTTTATTCCACTCTAGCAACATTGTAATAGTAATATTCTTGAGTCTGCCATTATCCAACTTTCAAATAACTTCAACATAAGCAAAGGTCTTTTTCAACTCGATCCTGTTGTTTTGAATTCCTTCAAAACAGATTTAGATAAGAAGGGTAGAACGCTAAATCTTTGGTAAACTTGTATGCTACTTTATTAACTTTTAATTTTAATTTTATTTTTATATACATCGAAACTTAACCATAAAAGGCAGAGTGTTAAAACCCGGGCAGATTTCCAGTATAAATTTGTATTTTTATAATTCATTTGATCTTGTGCTAAAAATCGATATTTTTTCATTACAAATCTGTATGCCTCTCTGATAATCCTTTAATTTTTAATTTTTATTTTTACTTCTCCGTTTATTGCATATATATATATATATATATATATATATATATATATATATATATATATATATATATATATATATATATATATATATATCGTAAAGAACGACGCTTGTATAGGAGATATTCCGCGCAAGACGAGAGAGAAAGAACGAAACAAATGAAAAAATGAGGTAACCACCTGGGAATCGAACCCGGGATCTTCCGATTGCCGGTCAGACGCGATACCATTACACCATGGGCCTCACCCTTCCAAATGCCGTAATTCTTCTATATACTCGCAGAAACCAATGCCCCAAGGGGGCACCTCCCGCATGCCGTAACATTATATACATTCAACTGCAAAGAACACGCAGTATAAATAACGTAAAGAACGACGCTTGTATAGGAGATATTCCGCGCAAGACGAGAGAGAAAGAACGAAACAAATGAAAAAATGAGGTAACCACCTGGGAATCGAACCCGGGATCTTCCGATTGCCGGTCAGACGCGATACCATTACACCATGGGCCTCACCCTTCCAAATGCCGTAATTCTTCTACATACTCGCAGAAACCAATGCCCCAAGGGGGCACCTCCCGCATGCCGTAACATTATATACATTCAACTGCAAAGAACACGCAGTATAAATAACGTAAAGAACGACGCTTGTATAGGAGATATTCCGCGCAAGACGAGAGAGAAAGAACGAAACAAATGAAAAAATGAGGTAACCACCTGGGAATCGAACCCGGGATCTTCCGATTGCCGGTCAACGCGATACCATTACACCATGGGCTCACCCTTCCAAATGCCGTAATTCTTCTACATACTCGCAGAAACCAATGCCCCAAGGGGGCACCTCCCGCATGCCGTAACATTATATACATTCAACTGCAAAGAACACGCAGTATAAATAACGTAAAGAACGACGCTTGTATAGGAGATATTCCGCGCAAGACGAGAGAGAAAGAACGAAACAAATGAAAAAATGAGGTAACCACCTGGGAATCGAACCCGGGATCTTCCGATTGCCGGTCAAACGCGATACCATTACACCATGGGCCTCACCCTTCCAAATGCCGTAATTCTTCTACATACTCGCAGAAACCAATGCCCCAAGGGGGCACCTCCCGCATGCCGTAACATTATATACATTCAACTGCAAAGAACACGCAGTATAAATAACGTAAAGAACGACGCTTGTATAGGAGATATTCCGCGCAAGACGAGAGAGAAAGAACGAAACAAATGAAAAAATGAGGTAACCACCTGGGAATCGAACCCGGGATCTTCCGATTGCCGGTCAGACGCGATACCATTACACCATGGGCCTCACCCTTCCAAATGCCGTAATTCTTCTACATACTCGCAGAAACCAATGCCCCAAGGGGGCACCTCCCGCATGCCGTAACATTATATACATTCAACTGCAAAGAACACGCAGTATAAATAACGTAAAGAACGACGCTTGTATAGGAGATATTCCGCGCAAGACGAGAGAGAAAGAACGAAACAAATGAAAAAATGAGGTAACCACCTGGGAATCGAACCCGGGATCTTCCGATTGCCGGTCAGACGCGATACCATTACACCATGGGCCTCACCCTTCCAAATGCCGTAATTCTTCTACATACTCGCAGAAACCAATGCCCCAAGGGGGCACCTCCCGCATGCCGTAACATTATATACATTCAACTGCAAGAACACGCAGTATAAATAACGTAAAGAACGACGCTTGTATAGGAGATATTCCGCGCAAGACGAGAGAGAAAGAACGAAACAAATGAAAAAATGAGGTAACCACCTGGGAATCGAACCCGGGATCTTCCGATTGCCGGTCAGACGCGATACCATTACACCATGGGCCTCACCCTTCCAAATGCCGTAATTCTTCTACATACTCGCAGAAACCAATGCCCCAAGGGGGCACCTCCCGCATGCCGTAACATTATATACATTCAACTGCAAAGAACACGCAGTATAAATAACGTAAAGAACGACGCTTGTATAGGAGATATTCCGCGCAAGACGAGAGAGAAAGAACGAAACATGAAAAAATGAGGTAACCACCTGGGAATCGAACCCGGGATCTTCCGATTGCCGGTCAGACGCGATACCATTACACCATGGGCCTCACCCTTCCAAATGCCGTAATTCTTCTACATACTCGCAGAAACCAATGCCCCAAGGGGGCACCTCCCGCATGCCGTAACATTATATACATTCAACTGCAAAGAACACGCAGTATAAATAACGTAAAGAACGACGCTTGTATAGGAGATATTCCGCGCAAGACGAGAGAGAAAGAACGAAACAAATGAAAAAATGAGGTAACCACCTGGGAATCGAACCCGGGATCTTCCGATTGCCGGTCAGACGCGATACCATTACACCATGGGCCTCACCCTTCCAAATGCCGTAATTCTTCTACATACTCGCAGAAACCAATGCCCCAAGGGGGCACCTCCCGCATGCCGTAACATTATATACATTCAACTGCAAAGAACACGCAGTATAAATAACGTAAAGAACGACGCTTGTATAGGAGATATTCCGCGCAAGACGAGAGAGAAAGAACGAAACAAATGAAAAAATGAGGTAACCACCTGGGAATCGAACCCGGGATCTTCCGATTGCCGGTCAGACGCGATACCATTACACCATGGGCCTCACCCTTCCAAATGCCGTAATTCTTCTACATACTCGCAGAAACCAATGCCCCAAGGGGGCACCTCCCGCATGCCGTAACATTATATACATTCAACTGCAAAGAACACGCAGTATAAATAACGTAAAGAACGACGCTTGTATAGGAGATATTCCGCGCAAGACGAGAGAGAAAGAACGAAACAAATGAAAAAATGAGGTAACCACCTGGGAATCGAACCCGGGATCTTCCGATTGCCGGTCAGACGCGATACCATTACACCATGGGCCTCACCCTTCCAAATGCCGTAATTCTTCTACATACTCGCAGAAACCAATGCCCCAAGGGGGCACCTCCCGCATGCCGTAACATTATATACATTCAACTGCAAAGAACACGCAGTATAAATAACGTAAAGAACGACGCTTGTATAGGAGATATTCCGCGCAAGACGAGAGAGAAAGAACGAAACAAATGAAAAAATGAGGTAACCACCTGGGAATCGAACCCGGGATCTTCCGATTGCCGGTCAGACGCGGAATATCTCATATACAAGCGTCGTTCTTTACGTTATTTATACTGCGTGTTCTTTGCAGTTGAATGTATATAATGTTACGGCATGCGGGAGGTGCCCCCTTGGGGCATTGGTTTCTGCGAGTATGTAGAAGAATTACGGCATTTGGAAGGGTGAGGCCCATGGTGTAATGGTATCGCGTCTGACCGGCAATCGGAAGATCCCGGGTTCGATTCCAGGTGGTTACCTCATTTTTTCATTTGTTTCGTTCTTTCTCTCTCGTCTTGCGCGGAATATCTCCTATACAAGCGTCGTTCTTTACGTTATTTATACTGCGTGTTCTTTGCAGTTGAATGTATATATATATATATATATTATTTATTTATTTATTTTTTTTTTCTGTAACCTATATATAGGCTGTAACCCTTTTATGTACTTCAGTGTTCCTGAGGATGTCATTAGACGAAAGCGCTTGAGCACCATTTTGTGTTTCCTTTCCTTCGTGGTTTTATTCATCATAAATATTTTTCACGTGTTACTTTCGTGAAATAATTTTCATATATATATATATATATATATATATATATACACACTGTATATTATATTTCCCTGCCCTTTTGGGGATTAAAAACCATTAACGGATTAAAAAAATTAATGGAACCTTTGGGAGATTAAAGGGACTAAAATTAATTAAAAAGTTAATTTGTAGTGCCACCCTTCAACCCTCTCCCCCACCAGTACCAGTACCATCCCTTAGTGCCAATGCCACCCTCATCCCCCTCACCCTACTCTACATTTTTGCCATCACAGCACTAAGGTTGTTTAACCCTTTTTTATAACAGCTATGATTATGTGACGGAGGGGACCTACAGCTTTCCGTGGGACCCGAACCATGAGTCGCTAGACTCAAAATAATACCTTCTAAATTTAGAAGTTGTAACTTCTTTTTGATGGTGCAATCTTGGGGAAGTTTTTCCTCCTTTTGGGCATCAAAGCTTCTTGTGAGATGATATAATAATTTCTTTTAATAATACATAACTTCTTTAGATAGAAGAAATGATATTCAAAATTTCGTTTTTGTGTGAAATAAGTCTTTGTTTTCTGTGTACGTCATCTGAATGCAGAGGACGGTCACCCATACAATTGCTGAACAGGTCCAACTTCGCTTAACTTCGTTGTTCTGACTGGAAGCGTTGTTGTGACGTGGCCATGACGTAATCCTTGGTTTCAACTGCTGTTAACAAAATTTATTTGTACGTCGAAGTTCTTCCACGAGGTTTTGATTGAAAAGGCATAAACTATAATTGCGAAAAATAAATATTTCGAGGGGAAATGATGGTACTATGAAAATTCAAGGGTATCCTATAAAAACGGGTCACAATCGTATCATGTCTTCGTTTTTTATAGAACTTAAAATGTAGCATAAGACTACTTTCTACATAGATGACTAATCTGTTTTCGTAGTTTCCAAAGTTTCATCTGATAGTCTCGAGAGAAAAAGTTTTATCGTTGCAATTATTCGTAAGTCAATCGTAAAAACTGTGAAAACGTTTGATTCTCTTTGTCATGATCAATAAAGTTTTGAACATTCGAGGAATATAGATTCCCCCTTATTGCTTTCGTCTAGTTTAAATTATGTTATAGATGACGAACTCCCAAATTTCGAGTCGAGGTAACCATCGTATAATAAACAGAATGAAATTGTTCCTTAGTAGTTTTAATCCTGAATAATTTATTTTACTCTGTACAAGGAGAGTAGGTCCAGGTCGATGTGGGCAAAGGCAGAAAAGAGAGGGAAGCGAGAAGAGAAAAGACAAATCGGAAAAGAAAGGAGTGGAGGAAAAGGCCAGTGTAAGCTGGAATCTTTGTCGTGGCACGGAGGAAGCTCTCACTCCAAATCCTACTACACTTTTGATGCGACATTCTGCGTTCCATTTTAGTAACATTTCAAATGTATAATGCAATGCACCTTAATTATGAATTTGTTTAAGGGTTTTAATCAAAATGTATTAACCAAACTCGTATCATAATGACTGTGTATTGCATTATACTTTAGAAATACAACTAAAATGGTGGAACACATAATGTGTAATCAAACGTTGAATAGTGTTTACAGTGCTTAAAATCTGTTGAGTGCAATTTGCGGATCCGAATCCAAGACACTGCTAACCCTACAAGTAGGTCAAGAGGCCCTCTAAAAACATAGCAACAGATGCCAGCGACAAAACGCCTCGCAGCCCTTCCTGTAGTATGAAGAGAAAAGCTCATTCATTCAGACAAGACCAAGTGACAGAAAAAAAACGAAATGCCAAACGCCATACTACCCGATGAACCACTGTTCCTACAGATGAGATTCCTACAGATGAGAATCTGTACAAGGATAATTTTGTTCTTTATAGTCCATAAAGTCTGTAAATTCATCATATATATATATATATATATATATATATATATATATATATATGCAGTAAAATCACAAAATAACACGTGATCTTATTAATAAGCAAACAACCACAGGGAAAAAGGAAAAAAGAAACACGAATTCCGAGCGCTTTCGTGATATATTCACATTTTCAAGGACAAGAGAGAAATAGGAAAGAGTTTTATCGTTTCTATTTCTCTCTTGTCCTTGAAAATGTGAATATATCACGAAAGCGCTCGGAATTCGTGTTTCTTTTTTCCTTTTCACCCTGTGGTTGTTTGCTTATATATATATATATATATATATATATATATATATATATATATATATATATATATATGTTAACGTTGTTGCCGTGCAAATTCAGCCAAAAAGTAAAATCCCCAATAGAAAATTGCGTTACATTAACAAAATCGAATTTCATATTGTCGACGTTTTGCTTTATGCAAATACTGTATATGAATTTCAGATTTCAAATTACATTTCAGATTTTCACTGAAAATAACTAACCTAACCTAACCTAACTTAGCGTAACCTAATCGGGCATAATGTAACCTAACCTAACTCAACTTAACCTAACCTAACGTAATTTAAACTAATTTTTAATTATCGACATTATGCGCGTCGACATTGTGCAGATCGACTTTGTTCCGCTACTCGAGAAAATTTGAAAGGAATTAAAATAAAATTAAAAGGTAAATGCGAAGCTTTTCGAATGTACTTCCTTCTTCGTTCGGGCGGAAGTAAAACAGAAATGAGAGAAAAGGCTCACAGAGGAGAATTCAAGGAACGTTATATCTGTGGCAGTTGAAAACGTCTGAATACAGACCCTATTGGAGATTCTTTAGATAAAGAGAAATTGCTGAAGTACCTTCGAAGTACCTCCGAAAAGCTTTGGAGGCACCTTTTACTTTAATCGTAATTCCCTTAAAAATTTTTATTGCGGATTTTACTCCTCGTGTATATACAGTATATGAGGGGTCCCGCGTCTTAAGGTACCTAAGCGCCAAAATTAAAATTTGTCAGAAATCGCCTCCAAAGTTCAGCAATTTTCTGGCAATAGTATCTGTTATTAATTGAGCTAGAACCTTCATTTTTTGCTAAATTAGAGTTCTAAGTATGCTAATGAAGATGTTGATGAGTTTTTGGAATAGATTTTCATATTTTATATTTTATATATATATATATTTTTTTAATTTTTTTATTTTCTTATTATGCCGAACTTTGGGTGAACTTTTGGCTGGCGATAGAGGTGAAAAAAGTAGTTCGCTTCATAAGGTTTTCAACTACTTCTAGTGTCGTAAGGTCATTATAACCCAAACCACGCGATAGAGGAAGGGTGAAAATAGTGATATCCATCAAAAACACGTTTTCGCCTGTGGTGGCGCTTAGGTACCTTAAGACGCGCGACCCCTCATATATATATATATACACACACACACACACACACACACAGTACTGTGCAAAAGTCAGAGACCACTGTCGATCTGATAACTATTAGATAATCTGTTGTATGAAAATTGGTTTTGATACTAAAATACATATTAACTAGAACCTCTGGTTCATATTAACCAGTGATGTAGGTCTCGAGATCGGTCTCGGTCTCGAGACCGATCTCGAGACCCAATTTGCAGATCTCGATCTCGATCTCGGTCTCCGCTATTTAGATCTCGGTCTCGATCTCGGTCTCGACAGACGCGGTCTCGGTTTTTCTCCCCGAGACCTTTCGAGACCTCGAGACCGTAATGAAAAATACATGTTATTGGCATACTCATGATGGTGGCTTAGTTGAACAGACACAATTCAGAATGTTTATGAAAGTTTGTAAAAGTAAGAGACTCTAGGTATTCACTAATCAGTCACCCTGTTTTGAGATTAATTTTATTGAAAATGGAAACACTAAATAGGAAATTATATATATTATATATATAAGTATATATTATAAGGCCACTTAGTGTTGCCAAACGGCGTGTCAACCTCTGTGGCGTGATAAAAACGACTATTCTCCCATCCAATATGTATTTGAAAAAATAAAATGCTTCACATAAAAATAATGCAAGAAATACAGCATAAAGAAAACAGTACCGACAAATTCAATAAAGCATAGAATAACTCGACAACCCTTCACATCACTTATATTTACAACGTACCGATTCGTACAACAAATCGCAATTGCCAATTGTAAATGTTAAAAAATGACGTCATCAATGATATACTTAACATACTTAATATACTTAACATAGTCTAATTTTCATAGTAGTGTAAAACAAATTGAAAGGGCATGAGCTTGGTCTCGATCTCGATCTCGGTTCGAATTTTAAGGGTCTCGATCTCGGAAGGTAGATCTCGATCTCGAACCTTTGATCTCGGTCTCGATCTTGGTCTCACAGGATCAGGTCTCGGTCTCGGTCTCAGTCTCGGACTTGGTGGTCTCGACTACATCACTGATATTAACCTATAACTAAGTTATTACTTAAATGTATAAAGTTGTATAAGCTGGATGACCCTCTAGTCTGCATAAATTGGACTTGAGGGTTGATTCATTATATTACTTATAACGCATGTGTTTAAAGATCTAGCGAACTATTACTGATGGATCTGCAGTAAATGCTCCTAAGCTATTGTTATATCAATATTTACAATTACAAGTATTGACATATTCACTTAAATTCTGCAAAACAAATTTATCCAAAACGTTTCTCATTATAATCCTAATTCATGCTGTTTTTTTCTTTCACAGGCTTAAGAAATGACAAAAAGTACAATTTCTGATGAGATTAGATATAAAATAATACATTTGCATGGTGAAGGACTGAATCAAAGGAAAATAAGTGAATCTACAGGCGTTTCCAAAACTGGTGTACAAAAAATCTTGGCTCGTCACAGCTCAAATGGAACCCCAGCTGATCGCCCAAGATCAGGGAGGCCCTCTAAGCTTTCTCCATCTGATCTACAATATCTAAACATTACTTCCCTTCGAGACAGACACAAATCCAACACTTCACTTGCAGCGGATCTCGAAAAAACAACATACATCACTAATATATATATATGGTATTGAACTCAGAATGGCCCCCTGAGATCTTTTATGTTATACACAGACTGTGCATGGAAGAAGGAACTCGGGTAATGAAAAAGAAAAACTATAGTATTTGTCATTTACCATCACTTATTCCAACTATAGTGGATTTAATTTTCCCAGAAGAGTTCCTCGTTCGATGCACAGTCTGTGTGTAACATATACTGTATATATATATATGTGTGTGTGTGCACTTCTGTGAATCCCACAAATCTAATGGCTTATTTGAGAAAACCTTTGAGTGAAACATTTTGATATATTCTCCATCAAGTTCATCAGAAACTTTCATATTAAGTCAGTTTGTAATTTAATTTAAAAACTTTTTAGGAAGTAAAAATAAAAGATTACTTTTATATCAATTTTAATTTTTTTTTTAACCCTGAACTAATAATAATTTGAGCAAATAACTTTCAAAACTGTAATTTTCAAATTTTTTTAAAGTAATCTGTAACTCCTATCACTTAAAAAAAATTATATATATAAATATATAATTTTTTCCTTATATATATATATATATATATATATATATATATATATATATATATATATATATATATATATACTGTACTTAAGAAAAAAATTTAGGATGGGGATACATCGAAAGAAGATTCATTTCAGAACTAAAGAGAAGAAAGGAAAATTATTAAGATTTTTTTTTTGTTCTTTTAAGGTCAAGTAGGTATGAAGTTGGAGAAACCTCAGTGTCAATTTAAAAGTGTGATAAAGGGGTCACTTAGATATAATAAAAAAAAAAGCGTTAAAAATAGGGAAGGAAAATATATAAATATAGATTTTTGTTTCCTTTAATTTTTATGTTTGTAAATGAATTTCTTTTTAAAAGTCTTGATGTTTTATAGATATAACTTTCAAGAACAAAAGCCTTATAGTGTGTATATATATATATATGGAGAGAGAGAGAGAGAGAGAGAGTTGACCAAAGCAAATAGACACCTACGGTTTTTCTATAGTTTTATTTGATGATAAAAGTCAGTATATTTGGAATTGTGTTTTTTCCCCTTTAAACTCACACACATTCTGGCATTTTTGCCGTTTGTTCTTGAGGACACTCTTCGTGGGGTCTATTTACTTTTGTCAACCTCTCAACCTTTCAACCTTTCAAATGTTCCGTGCGATGATTCCTCATTTCTTCATTTCCTCCTCTTGAGTTGGCCTGGTGAAGTAAAGAGTTGGTTTCTTGTGCTTTCCACGAGGTTAGGTACTCCCGGCTCATCTGGAATTCTTCTGAGCTAGGCGTCGTCTTTTTTTGAAGATATTCACCGCTACAACACTCATGCTCCTTAGTTCCTTGGGCAGCTGGTTGAACAGACTTGGTCCTTTCGCAACAAAACTATTTTCCTTCAGGGTTGAGATGTTCCGTCTAGCCTTTAATTTGAGAACACAACACATTCTTCCTTTTCCACTTTCCACTGTTGTTTGAGTAAAAAAAAATAGGGTTCAAAGTAAGATTAGTTCTTCCATTATTTTCCAAGTGTAAATAATAGTGTACTTTTTTTTTTCCAGTGAAAATATATTTAATTTACGTAACCTTTCCCAGTAATTTAGTTCTTTGCATCCATTGATCTTGGCTGTGAAGCTTCTCTGAATCCCTTCTATCATAATTGACTAATAATGATTGGGGCTGTTTAACCTCCTTCGCAACATCTAAGGTCATGTGACGGAGGGGACCTACAACTTTACGTGGGATCCGAACCACGGGTCGCTACATAATCTGGACACGGAGGACGGTCTTCCATCCAACTACTACCCAGACCCAATGTCGCTTAACTTCGCTGATCAACGCGAAGCGGTGTTACGACATTGCGGTGTTATTACATTGGCTACATCGTAGCCCTTCTAGTTGACTAATGTCTTCTTTTTTATATTGAGATGTCAAGACCGAGCAATATTCCAACTTGGTTATGATCAGTATTTTCAATAGAGGAATCATATATTCCTATCCCTTCTTTTAAAGGTCAACCCTCTCTCTCTCTCTCTCTCTCTCTCTCTCTCTCTCTATATATATATATATATATATACAGGATGTTTCAGGAGGAAAAGTCAATACTTCGGGAGGTGATAGTATAGGTCATTGTGAGAAAAAAAGTTCATCTGAACATGTGTCTAATTCTGAATTGGTACGGAGATAGAGCTGTTTGAATCTACAAATGCAAAAGCATTGTTACTGGTAATCAAGAAAGAGAAACCAATTACTGTTTCTAACATTTAATGTTTAAACACTGGCATTTTGAATGGTATCAGATACAGAAATGACAAATTTGTTACAGTTTACAATACGTTTTCGAAAATCCCACCGTCAACCTCAATGCACTTTGCAACTCGTGTGCGAAGATCGCGTGTTGTTCGTCTGAGTTGATCTTGACGTTCCTTTATGCGGGCAGCAGCATCCAAAATGCGCGCGAGCAATTCGTCTCGTGTATCCACCTTTCTTTTGTAAACTTGACTTTTCATCCACCCCCACAAACAATAATCTAATGGAGAGAGGTCTGGAGACCTTGGTGGCCATTGAATGGGACCACCGCGGGGGGAGGAAGAGCTGCGCGCGCATCAGATTCAAACAGCTCTATCTCCGTAACCATTCAGAATTAGACACATGTTCATATGAACTTTTTTTCTCACAATGACCGATACTATCACCTCCCGAAGTATTGATCTTTCCTCCTGAAACACCCTGTATATATATATATATATATATATAGAGAGAGAGAGAGAGAGAGAAAGAAGAGAGAGAGAGAGAGAGAGAGAGAAAGGAAACTTGGAAAAATCCAAATATAAATTATTTATTACCTTTACTTACAGACTTCAAAGTGGCACTGCCAGTGCCAAAGAAAAGAAAAATAGATAACTAAATAAAATAAAAATATTTATTTGAGGCAGCAGTTTGCAAACCAGAAAAAAGATTTCGTGTCTGGTAACAAGAATAGATTCGTTTGTGAGAGATGAATCAATCTCGCTTGCCTTCAATTTAGATGTCCGTAAATACAATTTTTGCCTGGCACCCCAGTGACGCACTCATCTGCTTTCTTAAAACAATTTTTTTAATAGCGTTTATGACGAGGAGAAAATCTGTTACAGGATTAGCACATCCTTTCATAAGTCTTTGTAGTCTGTGTATATATAAGGGGTTCCAAAAAACCTTAGCCCCCCCATTTGGAGCTTACATGTTTACTTATATCGAAATAGTTTTTAGAGATTATAAAAATATATAAAATTCTTTATTTATTGCAGGTATTAAAATTACTCTAGCTGATAAAGTGATAATATAATGGCTTCTCAATTAATTGATGATTCGGAGAGGCAACGTGTGATAGATCGCATGCGGGCAATAACATTTCGGGAAGCTCGTGATGCTGGAGCAACCTTTATAACACGTTCATGGGTTGCCAAAAAGTTGCGAAGAAGTGAGGACTTCGTCAAAAGAAATTGGAATAAAACCTTGGGATGAATGTGAAATGGATACAACCAAATCTGGGCGCCCAAATTTGACACTCTCTCAGGAAACAAAGGACATAATTGAAAGCGGTACGCATAAGCGGAAAAACAGCTGTGCTAAACTTTCTAGAGATCGTTAGTGGTGAGATCATTCGACTGTATCGTCATAGGCAAGGTTTAAAGCCTTGGCATGAACTTCCAAAGCCAAGAAAAACAACTTAACATCGATGACAGAATATGGTTTGCCCATTATCTTGAAGATTGGGATGTGGATGATTTCATGCATTTAGCTGTCTCCGATGAATTTTTTGTTTACGTAACACGTCGGCCTAACTACCAAAATGATCGAGTGTGGGCCACAACACCAGATGAAATCGATGACAATGAACATTATCGCGAATTATTAAAAAGTCCAGACTGTGTTGGTGTGTTTGTTTTGTTCACTGCAAAGAAGCTCATGTGGGTGCTGAAGCCAAATGGTCAGAGTTGGGATGGACAGTATTTTCGTGATATTATTCTATCCCAGCATGTCATTCCTTCTCTAAGAAACCCAAACAATGTTATGGATGTCGATCAGGTCACACTTCTGCACGATAAGGCCCCCTGCTTTAAGGCATTAGCCACTCAACAGTTGTTGCGGAACCATGAGATCGATTTCTTTGGAAATGAAGAATGACCAGGAAATTCTCCTGACCTGAACACATTGGATCAGTTATAAAGGACAAGGTTGAATGTCTCTTGTTTCAAGAACCTGCAGCAAATCGATTTTCGAAGGATACAATGACGCAACACATTGAAACTGTTTTAGCAAATTTGCGTAACGATCAAGATCTATTCACGTCACTTTTGGCAAGCTACCCAAAGCGAATTCAGGCTGTCTTGGAAGCCAATGGCGGGAACACCAAGTTTTAATTGTTCCTCATTAAATGCAGGATTAAATTCTCTTTTGTAAGGTATGTTTAGTTTTACTGTACCTCTAATGGTTTAGGCCATGGGCGGGGGGGCTAAGGTTTATTGGAGCCCCGTATATACATATACATACATGCATATAACTGCAATGACCGCGCAGTATATAAATGAATAGAAATACATACATACTGTATATATACATACCAATATGTAATATATATATATATATATACACACTCGTATATGATGAAAATAACTACGAAGGGAAAAGAAAACACAAAATAGTGCTCAAGCGCTTTCGTCTCATGACATTTACAGGAACACTGAAATTAATAACAAGATTGACACTATATATATATATATATATATATATATATATATATATATATATAGGCCACAAAGAAAGAAAAACAAGATAATATGATTGGTGCAGGAAAATATTGTAGGAGGAGCATACAATTTATGATACATGAAACTGTAAATTCCTCCTCCGACAATATTTTTCTGCACCAGTCATATTATAATTTTTTTTTCTTTGCGACCGATATGTCGTCTCAATCTTGATATTAATTTCAGTGTTCCTGAGGATGTCACTAGAAAAAGCGCTTGAGCACTATTTCGTGTTTTCTTTTTTCTTCGTGGTTATTTTCATCATAAATTTACTCACGTGTTACTTTCGTGAAATAATATATATATATATATATATATATATATAATATATATATATATATATATATGCAAAATGGTGGTGGTAAACTCGGTAATTTTAAATAACGATGACATGGTATGTGTGCAATCATGACTTAGTGTCATGCTGTATCACTGCATAAATTCGTTCAACCAGTTACTTTTTGACATTTTGGGATATTTGTGGAAATAGTGATGCTTAATGAAATTGAAATGTTTTGCCCCACCAATCAATCCAACGTTAGGTCGCTGGAATAACAGTGGATTGACAGTATTTGCATGAAAAGGATAGTTTACGATTGATTTTATGTTACTCCATATTATATGGCATCAAGCTGGATATTTTGGATTAACGTTACCCACAAGTAAAGAGATGGCTCGAAAGAAGGAAGTGAGCCATGATATACGTGGACAATTATTACCCTTCACAAAGATGGCCTCCCTCAGTCTGGGAGATATATGAAACAAATTAAGTGTCTCACGCAACCGAGTGCTAAAATAACCATCACCAGATTTCGAGAAACAGGAAGTGGCATGAAAAAAAGTGGAAGAGGAAGGAAACGAAAGGCAACAGAGAAGGAGAAGAAAGAATACAAAATCATCGTTAGGAATTCGAAGGCTAATCGCTTTTACCAAACACAGATAATGCGGCTAGCTTAAGTTCAACATAAAAAAGCAGCATCTCAAAGGAAACTGTGGAAAGGCGTCTAAGAGAAGCCCGCCTTCCAGGGAAGGCGTTACAGCCTAGAAACCTCTGCTAATATAAGGAAGCAAAAGAGACGTCTCGACGGGGCACGAAGACATAGGAAATGAATAGTGCAAGAGTGGAAGAGAGCACTTCCGACCAACGAGACCCTATTTAAACTCTTCGGAACAAAAATTCGACTTTATGTCAGAAGAAAGGCAGCGGAGAAATCTTTAATTTTCAAACTGCCTTCCTTCGGTTTTTATCCTTCTACATGTGCCTTCATCTCTGATTTCCTTTCTGGTCGATCTATAGTTGCGGTTGTAGATGGCTACTGTTCTTCTCCTAAGCTAGCTATTAATAGTGGTGTTCCTGAGTGCTCTGTCCTGTCACCTACTCTTTTCCTTTTATTTATCAATGATCTCTTGAGTCGCACTTCCTGTTCTATCTGCTCCTATGCTGATGATTCCACTCTTCACTTCTCCATCCGCTTCACAAAGCGTCCCTCTCAACAGTCACTTCGTGATTCGCGTGAGACGGCTATGGTGCACTTGATCTCTGAGCTTTCACCTATCTCTGACTGGGGCAGAGAAAACATTATGACTTTCAATGCCTCAAGAACTCAGTTCCCCCATATGGCCATTCTTCACAATCTTCCACAACACTGTCCCCTTACCTTCAACAATACACAACTCAATCCTTCCTCTTCTCTTAACATTCTTGGTGTTTCCTTTTCTCGTGATCTTTCCTGGAAAGATGACATATACTGACTTTCCAAAGCAGCTTCTAAGAGGTTATGTGTGCTGCGCCGGCTCCGCGGTTTCTTCACTCCCACTCATTTGCTATCTCTTGTCCGCCCCTGTATAGAGTACGCTTGCCATGTGTCGGGTGGCTGAACCCACACAGCTCATCAATTCCCCGCCTCTTACTCACTATCTTCAATCCCTCTCTCTTCACCGCAATGTTGCCTCACTTTCTCTTTACTATCGCTATTATAACGGACATTGCTCTTCTGAACTCTCTAACTGCATGCCTCCTCCTTTAAGAAGAGAAAGTAGTAGCAGACTTCCTACACATTCTCATTCCTTTTCTATCCAACTCTCTAACGCAAGGGTTAATCAGTATTCTCAATTTTTCATCTACTCAATCGGCCAACTCTGGAACAACCTTCTTCAATCCATGTTTACCCATGTCTATGACCTCCAATCTTTAAAACGCAGAGTGTCTAGGTAACTCAAAAACCCTGACCCTTGATTTTGGTTCTCTTCTTCCTCTATTGGGGAGGGGTTTGCATTTTTGTGGCCGTTTGCCGTTAACCCTTCCTTCCTACACAAAAAAAAAAGAGTAGTGATCAGAAAAAATGCCTTATACCCACTATGAAGCAAAGGGTAGTTATGTGAAGGTTTGCCATTGTTTTGCTATCGAGAAAACAGGAGATCTTGTGAAACTCGAAGGATCATTGGTGAAATAAATGTACAAATCCATATTTTAACATTATGCTATACCATTTGGGAGTCAAATTACGAGCGATAGATTCACTTTCCATACAAGATAACGACCCAATACACACAACTAGGATTGTAAAAAAATGACCTACAACGGAAGGAGGAACAGCAGGTTCTGAAACTGATGATGTAGCTCTGTAATTTCCTGGTGTTACTTTGGGATGAACTGGACAAGAGAATAAAAACTAAGAATGCATAAAAAAGAAAATTCTAGATGTTACAAAGCTAATGCAATAATATAGACAGCAATAATTCATGAAAATTTTGTGAAAGGATGCCTGAAGTTGCAAAAAAAAGGAGTGTATTTTGCTGAAAAGAATGTGAAATAATTAACCACAATTTCATGATATGTTCAATGTATTCAATTCTTTATCTCTTTTTGTCAATAATTATTCTCTAAACCAGGGGCGGGGAACCTTTATTGTGTGGCGGGGAAATCTCAACTAAAATACTCTCTAGCGGCAAATTGCAGCTTTAAAAATAGTTTAGGACATAAGTAAGATGTAAATACAGTAACTCCCCGATTTACGCGCTCCCATTTGCGCGTTTTCGGATTAACACGGTCCAAAAAATATTATTTTTTTTATAAATAAACGCCACGCAATCGTTGCGCTTATTTATAAATTTTTTTTATATTTTTTGGACTGCGTTAATCCGAAAACACGCAAATATGGAGCGCGTAAATCGGGGTAGGGGGGGTTACTGTACTGTATGAATTTAAATAATCAAACTGTCCGCGGGCAATTAAAAACTTGGCCGCGGGCAACATTATGCCCGCGAGTGGCAGGTTCCCCACCCCTTCTCTAAACCATCATATTCACTCTTTATGCTCCCTCACATGCAACGATTTCACAAATTATGAAGTTATCCCTCATAATTTTGACCGCCAGTATATATATATATATATATACAGGCTCAGATTTAGCTATAGGCGAACTAGGCGATCGCCTAGGGCCTCGCGCCAAAGGGGGCCTCGATCAAGCGATCATTAGCTATGTTATCAATAGAAAACGATATAACAAATTCATTAGATTATTCTCAATTAATTGAAGAGTTTAGCTCGAAGAAAAGTAGAAAAGCATTGCTGTAATATTCAAGGAGCATCTGAACCAAATATTAAAGCATTAATATTTACCCTGATAAGTCGATCGCTCACTATTATAAAAAATGAAATGTCAACATCTCTTATACATCATATATGAAAAACGTTTGTATACTATGGAAAGTCATTACCTATAATATTATATAAATCTTAGAAATCATTGTCTTATATTTTCGATACAAATCTTGATTCATATTATAATTTATACTTATTTGTACGGTTTATTTATATTTCTTATACAATTTCCATGCGTGATTATTTTGGTTTGGTTTAATTTTTAAGTGCTGGCATAGTTCTGTCTGCGGGATTCTAATATTGCTGGTATAGTACCGATAATTAAGTCCATATTTTCATATATACACTGTTATACAGTATATAGGCCTAGGGCCTCGCAATTTCTAGATCTGCCTAGGGCCTCGCAACTTCTAGATCCGGCCCTGATATATATATATATATATATATATATATATATATATATATATAGGGTGTCCCAGGAGGAAATGTCAAGAATGCACCATTTGACTCTTTGGGTATTTCTAAGTAGAAAGTATTATATCGACATGTGCCTGATTCCCAACCGTTACCGAGATACAGGCCTCTACGTTTTCCAGGAAGGTGGATTGGACGTGGAGGACCTGTGGCATGGCCCCCTTGTTCGCCTGACTTATCTCCGCTAGATTTTTTTTGTCGGGGGGTTCTTGAAGAGCAACGTTTATCAGCTGGGTAAGCCCGAAACTAGGGAGCAGTTGGTTGCACGTATACAGGATGCGTTCATAAATCTCAGAAATGAACTTCCGCGTTTTCCTTGGCAAGACTCGATGGATCGGAGGCTCGCCGCGTGCATTGAAGAAGGAGGGGGTCACTTTGAAACCATTCTGCAATAAGTGCAATAGTGTATTGTATGTTTGTACTTTTTGTAAACACAAGTGTCATTAAATAGTATCTAAGATCGCCTTTTTATTATGTTTTAATTACCCAAATGTAGAGGCCTGTATCTCGGTAACGGTTGGGAATCAGACCCATATCGATATAATACTTTCTACTTAGAAATACCCAAACAATGAAATGGTGCATTCTTGACATTTCCTCCTGGGACACCCTTATATAATATTCTTACTTTACTTGAGGGTTTACTTGACATGTCTTCAAGCGACGATTCAGGATCGAACTGCGGCCGATCCCTCTCCAGCAACCCTTCTCATTTGGGGGATTTGATGGATGAAAGAGTTGGTTTATGCTATCATCCTGCCCTTGTAACTAGCCAAGCATAGCCGGTCAGGAACTTTGCAGAAAAACCTGTCCAATTGGTTCTTGAAATTATTCAGGTTGGTGTACAGGAGGTTCCTCACTTCTTTTGACAGAACACTTTTGGGCCTCGCATTCTGAAAGTATTTTTAATTTTCATTTTCATGGCCTCCTGTCTCACCGCAGTTGGGATAGTACAGAATCTGCCTCTTCTCTCATACCAATGAGTTCTAAATTTGGGACATATCCCTTGAGTATTTTTCATATGTACTACAAGGAATATAGAGTTCCATGGATTTTAGCTTTGACCAAGTGGTCTCCAACTTTCGTTTCCTTTACCTTAGATGAAAAAGTCCTTTGTATGGCTTACATATGTACACACACACACACACACACACACATATATATATATATATATATATATATATATATATATATATATATATATATATATATATATATATATACATATGAAAATTATTTCACGAAAGTAACACGTGAAAAATATTTATGATGAATAAAACCACGAAGGAAAGGAAACACAGAGTGGTGCTCAAGCGCTTTCGTCTAATGACATCCTCAGGAACACTGAAGTAAATAAAGAGTTCAAGACTATATATAGGTTACAAAAAAATATATATATATATAATAAATATAGAAATAAAAAGTTTAAGTACATTCCTAATGTTCTTAAACTTTTGGACATTAATGTAGTATTTTCATATAACAATATTGTGAAAAATATCAAAGTAAAAAATAGCCCTACCAATAATTCAGGCATTATCTATAAAATTGGTTGTAAACAATATGATTCCTTTTACATTGGTCAGACGGGAAAGGATTTGCACACGCGTGTAAAACAGCATCAACATTCCGTTAGAACGGGACAGTCGTCCAGTACCCTTTTTGTCCATTTGTCAGAATTATCCCATTGTATTGATTGGAATAATGCTTCAGTTCTGTTTCACTCTAGCAACATTGTTAATAGAAATATTCTTGAGTCTGCTATTATCCAACTTACAAATAACTTTAACATGAGCAAAGGTCTTTTTCAACTCAATCCCGTTGTTTTGAATTCGTTCAGAACGAATTTAGACAAGAAGGGCAGAGTGCTAAAACTTTGGTGATTTTCCCTTATAAATTTGTATGCTCCTCTTACAATTTTTTTTTTTTGTGACCTATATATCATTCAGGCATTATCTATAAAATTGGTTGTAAACAATCCATTTGATCTTGTGTTGAATTCGGGCAAAGTGCTAAAATTGGTAGTTTTCCTTACAAATTTGTATGCTCCTCCCACAATTATTATTTCTATATTTATTATATATATATATATATATATATATATATATATATATTATATATTTTTTTTTGGTAACCTGTATATTAGGGCGGATCGAAAATTAGGTTTTTAAACTTTTTTCGAAATTCAAATATGGCTAGTGCGGAAAATATGTGGGTGCTATAGATAATGACTGTGCTTAAATATTAGTCCTGCGAAATTATATCTTCAGGTGCCACAAAGCCGTCGAAAAAAGTGAAATATAATGATTTTCTTATATTCTGCATTAGTACAATAACTGAAACTTACTTGTTATTATTATATATTAAGTGTTCCAATTACCAAAATAGTTACTGAATTACGCAGCTCTTAGTTTATTTAGATCAATTTTCTTTTGATTAATGATCTAAATAATCCAGAACTCACCACGAGGAGGTGGCTGCGTGTCGAGCTCCACCCATGCCCTCCCAACCACCCATCCTTGCGCATGTTTTTTTCTATTAACGTTTTATTTAAACTTTATATTCAGCTTTACTTTCGAATGATGGCATTTTTTTACGTGACTGAAGTGTTGATCTTATGAAGCCATCTCGCGCGTTCAATCCAAATACTTTTGATGATGCTTCAGTCACTAATTTTACCATTCTTTCTACTACTTGTGTATGACAAGGGAATTTCTCGAATGGAGGGGTACTCTTGTTTTCTATGAATTCTTCAATCTCATTTTCTGTCAGGTGTCTTGTCACAGGTGGTTCAGTGACAATGCATTTTTGCCAATTAATTAAATCAGTATAATCAGTAGCTTCAAATTGAATAACAGGTACTGTGAAACGCCTCACAACTTTTTCCTTGTTTGTTTGCCTTGCTTTCTTTATTCGCCTCCACGCTAATTCTCTTATGGCGCTGCGGTCATCATGAATCATTGATGCTAGAATATTTTCTGGATTTGCAAAAAATGCATTTCTTTGTATGACAGGGTTTACAATATCCTTTACTTCGTCATTCAGTGTTCTTGTTAGTTCAATAGTTTTGAAAACATGTTTTGAGCCATTGACAAAAGACGTACTTTGCTTAATAGAAAACCACATTGGGATGTAGACCTTCATTATAAAAGAAGCAATGTTCATGAGGTTCTCAGATGGACTTACAGTTGAAACGTATAGACGAAGCAAACGATTTGCTGTAGTCAGCCATCGTGAATGTGCCATTTTGCCTGGACTACGATGAGCAAGATCTGGAGAGCAATATCCCTTTGTTATGGCCTGATGAATATCAATTAGATATTTTTGGTCGGTGCTAAGATCTTCACAGTCTACAGTTGGTTCCTCAGCATCAATCCTTTCAAACTCGACAATAGGAAGACTCTCACAGTTCTCTAATTCCCTGCCAATAGGACCGGTGAATCCGCGGGGGCCAGATGTTTTTCCATCCAGCTTTGCAACTAAATGGCGTAATGGCAATTCATTGGCATGGAGCTGGCACACTAAATGTTGAACTGGCTTCTTCAGCTTCAATTCTATAACCTTATAACGCCTCCCTTTTCTCCAGTGTTGACTGCTACACCATCGCATCCAATGGCAACAAGGTTTTCCAGGTTCATGTCATTATTTCCAATATACTCAAACATTCCTTTACATATTTCTTCAGCTGATCCAGAATTCACAGAATAATGGCCCAAATAATCTGAACCAGGTTCTCTCACTAAAGTGATATGTTCTTCTGTTACCTTCTTCTGATATACTTTGGGCTCTTTTTTTTCTTGGAAGAGTGTAGAATCTTTTCGACCATCAAAATAGATTCCTCTGATTGGGACCTGATTTTGATCTTTCATAATTTCTGATCTCTTCTTTTGTCTTTCTCTTCTGATTTTACTCCTATCCACTACTTCAGATGTATTGTCAATAGAAACTTCTCCAATATCTTGCAATACTGCACTAACAATGAATGCTGCAGTCCTGTCACAAGCAGTAGCCACTGAAGGTAGATTTGTAGTTTTCCTTTTCTTGAATAATTGTTCTTCAGGTTGTTCGAGCTTTCTCTTCGAGCTAACTGGCTCTGGAAATGTATCGTCTGATATTTCGCCAGATTCACTTTCACTATTTGATGTCGATGATGATAATTCAACATTTGTATCCTGCAATTTCTCCTGTGAAGATTCTTTGGTGAGCCCCACAGCTTCTTTTTGCTTTCTTAGCAACGTAGATGCTTTTTTCTTTGAGAGTGTAATATCTACTCTATCAATAAACAGTTTTCTTTCACTCCTTTGATCTAAGAGGAACGTCACTTCTTCCTTTGGAACCGTTTTTTCTTTGGGACAAGAACATTGTGTTAGTACTTTGCACTTGCAAGCTGCAATGTCAAAAAGTTTCGTGTGTGCTTCTTTTTTGAACATATCAATCTTTGCTTTGTATGTAAGCTTCAGAATTTTTTCTGCTTTGGTATGGCTTCATAATGACACGATACTTTTCGTGGTAGCTTCTGAACATTGTTTCAATTCGCCTGTCTGACAGAATTGGGACGGAAGCACTTTCCCAAATTGTTTTCAATTTATCAACAACTTGTTCTAATATTTGAGATATTGAAGGATCTTTATTAGTATTCTGTTTCAAATCGTTTCTTACAAACAAGTAATATTTAAAAACTCCTTCGTATGTAGGAAGATTCCTGTGCCACAAATCTTCCCCCATACCAAACATGGGGCACTCAGTTGAGGCCCTGGTTGATTTTGCACAAACTCGAGACATTTTGAAAGTATACAAATCTGAAAAAGAAAGAGCTAATATCAATTATACGTTAATTTCAGTTAATAGTACATGGCAAACTTAGGGCAACACAATACAGAAATGCAAAATATATAAGAAATATAGTTTAGACTATCTGAGTAACGCCAACAACAGAACACCCACCTGCTACGAGAGCGACAGCTACACTGAACCGAGGTACTCACGTGACAGCTGAGTGAGCTGACTATAGAAAACTGTTTTTAGAGAATAGAAACTTTTTTTAAAGGTTGACTGAGCTATTTTTATACAAGTGTGAATAAATTCTTGTCTATTGTGCATCGTGGACTCTTCTGTAATTATTGGTTAAAATCTGCTTTTTCAATTTTTTTCAATATTGAAGGTCATTGTGGCACCTGACGATATTAATGTTATGATTTTAAATTTATACCAGCTTATTTCCTCACTACTCCACACATGTTCCACACTAGCCAATTTGAAAATTCGAAAAATGAGTTTTTCACTCCGCCCTACTGTATATAGTCTTGAACTCTTTATTTACTTCAGTGTTCCTGAGGATGTCATTAGACGAAAGCGCTTGAGCACCCCTCTGTGTTTCCTTTCCTTCGTGGTTTTATTCATCATATATATATATATATATATATATATATATATATATATATATTCGGTATGGGTGAAAGATTTAACGAATATCTCAGCTTAAATACTCTGTATAACAAATACTGTACACGTAGCAATAACATTGGTCTATGATCGTTTTCGTGCTAATATTCTCCACTATAATTAAATAAATACGCTTAAGATTATTATCAGACATAAATTATGCGTAACATATAATCTGCTCATACGGTAGGGAGAGGTGTTACAGTAAAATGTGCATGTTGAAGCAATGTAACTTATACCATTCTATTCACTAAATTGCGGTAATTAGTACGTGTGCATGAAAAATTAAAGAATCTCTCTCTCTCTCTCTCTCTCTCTCTCTCTCTCTCTCTATATATATATATATATATATATATATATATATTAGCTGTCTCCCCTACACGAAGAGCGAAAAGGAGTTGACTTGAGTTGTCGGTTGAATGTTGAAGAGTTGTGTCATGCGTCTGTTAGACGTCCTAAAATTTAATTTAGTTAGGCTGTTTCAGACGAGGCGGAAAGGTGCAATTAATTTAATTTACTCATCTGAAGTCAGTTTACGCGCGAGAAGAATAACATTTTTCCAAAAATAAAAGAGTTTACCTTTTCCTAAGCTGAATCTCTTATCCGGTACCGCATGTCATACATACATACATACATACATACACACACACACACTCACACACACACACACACACACACACACACACACATATATATATATATATATATATATATATATATGTAATGCTTTTTAATTAGACAGATACTCCACAAATGTTTGTTTACAAGCATTCAACCGTTTCTCGTATACTCGTCCTACAACTGGTATTTGCTTTTGTTTTCATAATAAAGCTGAATATACTCTCTCACGTCATTAGTCCAAATATAACGCTCCTTAATTAATCAAAATGAACATATTCAGTAGGCTACTGCATCAACAGACTTATGAATGTGTTCAACTTTATAAATTTTATTTACAAAATATATTCACATCGCGAGTTTATTATGTTTACCTATTTTATATATACTGTATATTGAGTGAATTTTAAGCATCTGACACTTTAAAAGGTTTGCATCTTTTATTAACTGAAATAAAAGCATGAAAATTTTACTATACTTTCTCTACACATGAGGAATTAGTTCCTTAGTACAATAATGCTCTATGTGATGTCATTTCACGATATTTACATGATTCTTTCGACGGAAAAGTCCTGTCCAACAGATTTCCTGCAGTTTATGATAAAGAAATATCACGACCACCAACATTACCAGATCTAAACCACTGTGACTTTTATCTGTAGGGTTATTTAAAAGGCAGAGTATTTAAACAGAAGAATTGAAAACATCATCTAAACAAGAAATTTCTCAGATTTCAACAGGTATTCTATCCAGAGTACCTGTTGAAATCTGTCTATCATTTCCAATCGCAGGGATGTACTCCGGGGTGGACGTTAGACAGAAAATAGTGAGTGCTGGAACTCCCGTTTCTCCTGTCACTGTCCTCCTTAGCTGATCATTTTCCGTGTCTCATCCACCCTGTGAGCAGTCCAGCATGCTCTCAAACCCACACTTCTCTCCCTATTCCTCACTACATACACATATATCTTGCACACTACATAATCTTTTCAAAATTAAAAAAAAAGAAATGGCATCAACTTCAAGAACCTCGGAGTCCCCTGGGGAGGGGACTATAAATTTACCCACTTCTGGCTACCCCCCCCTGCCGATACTGGGAACGCAGACCCGGATAGCTGGGCTGGATCTGCTACCACCCATTCGAGATGTTCTCGACTTCTGTCTGATTCACTTTTCATAAACTTCTGCAACATTTATGGCCTTTTCTCAAGTTTTCAATCTGTTAAACACCATTTCTCCTCCTCTAAACCTCATCTTCTTTTCCTCACTGAAACTCTGGGACGACTGAGAGCAACACCTTTTCTGTACCCTCTAACTTTCTCTGTACTCAATTTCACTCCAAAGGTGGATGCTGCGTATAGGTATATGTACGCAATGACCTAACTTGTTCACGTATTCCCTAACTCGAATCTTCCAAATTCTATACCGTCTGGCTCCGGCTTACATGCCAATCTCAAACTAAATATATCTACGCTCTTTATCTTTCTCCTAATTCTACTGACTATCCAAAATTCTTTGACTACCTCACTTCCAAAGTAGAATACATTCTTTGCTGAAATCAACATTATAGGAGATTTCAATGTTCAGCACCACCTTTGGCTTTCCTCCCATTTCGCTGACATCCACGGTAAACTAATTTACAACTTTTCTATCCTAAACGACCTAGAACAGATTGTACAGTACCTTACTCGTATCCCCGATCGCCTTAGAGAAAGGCCCAACATTCTGGGTTTATTTCTTACCTCTCATCCTTCTTCTTACACTGTGAAACCTTTCTCTCCGTTAGGCTCCTCCGATCACAATCTTATCTCTGTTTCCTGTCCTATCACTCCAATTCGGCCTTTCGATCCTCCCAAAAGGAGGCACCCTTGCCACTTCGGCGCCGCTGATTGGGAGGCCATTAGGCAGTACGTCTGTGATTTCCCTTGGAATGATTACTGCTTCCGTGGCCTGGCCCTTCTGAGTGTACAGAGTGCATCACAGAGGTACGCATGGAGGCGTACATTCCATATTCCATTCCTACTACTAATGCAAAAAACTTGGTTTAACTTTAATTGTTCTAATACTATCCGCACCAGAGAGGAGGCTTCCAGAAGGTACCGTCGCCATCCAACTCTTGACTCTCACTCAGCTTATATTTCTGCCCGGAATCGTGCAAAATCTGTTCTTCGATTAAAAAAAAATTTCTTCATCCGACAAAAATGTGAAAATCTATCCAATTCTAATTCTTCTCGCTCTTTCTGGCATCTAGCTAAGAAACTCTTCACCAACTTCACTTTCTCTTCTTTCCCTCTTTTCCATTCCGATGGCACAGTTGCCGTCTCTTCTGACAAAGCTGAACTCTTCACTCAAACTTTCGCTTACAATTCAACCCTGGATGATTCCGGTGCTGTTCCTCCATCTCCTTCCCCCTGATGTTTTTTCTGCCCTATCTGGGGTCAACTCTCGGAAGGCGTATGGTCCTGATGGTGTTCCTTCTGTTGTTCTTAAGAACTTTGCTTCTGTGCTGAGACTTTACCGAGGCAAACTCTTTCGTCTTTGTCTCTCATCTGGTACTTTTCCTTCCTGCTGGAAGCTCGCTTTCATTCAGCTTGTCCCAAAGAAGGGTGACCGCTCTCAACCCTCCAACTATTGCCCAATTGCTTTGATTTCTTGCCTTTCCAATTCTTAAACACATTTCTTCTCATAATCTTCTTTCAGCTCGTCAGTATGGATTCCGCAAGGGACGCTCTACTGGCGAGCTTCTTGCATATCTCTCTGACTTTTGGTCATCTTCCTTTCGGGATTTCGGTGAAACTTTTGCTATTGCGCTAGACATATCGAAAGATTTTGATAAAGTCTGCCACAAAGCTTTAATTTCGAAACTTCCCTCCTTCGGTTTCTTTCCTTCTATCTGTGCCTTTATCGCTAATTTCCTTTCTGGCCAGTCTATAGCTGCAGTTGTAGATGGCTACTGTTCTTCTCCTAAAGCTATTAACATTGTTCTTCAGGGTCTTGTCCTGTCATTCACTCTTTTCCTTTTATTTATTAATGATCTTTTAATTCACACTTCCTGTCCTATTCACTCCTATGCCGATGATTCCACTCTTCACTTCTCCACCCGCTTCCCAAAGCGTCCTTCACAGCAGTCGCTTCATGATTCGCGTAGGACAGCTATGGGACACCCGATCTCTGCTCTTTCTGCTATATCTGGTTGGGGCAGAGAAAACCTTATGGCTTTCAATGCCTCAAAAACTCAGTTCCTCCATCTGTCTACTCGTCACAATCTTCCACACGACTATCCCCTTACCTTCACCAACACACAACTCAATCCTACCTCTTCTCTTAATATTCTTGGCGTTTCCTTTTCTCGTGATTTTTCTTGGAAAGATCACATATACTCTCTTTCTAAAACAGCTTCTAAGAGGTTAGATGTGTTGTACCGCCTCCGCAGTTTCTTCACCCCCACTCAGTTGCTGTCTTTGTACATCGGTCTTGTTCGCCCCTGTATGGAGTATGCTTTTCATGTATGGGGTGGTTCAACCCACACAGCCGTACTTGACTGGGTGGAATCAAAGGCTTTTCGTCTCATCAATTCCCCGCCTCTTACTGATTGTCTTCAATCTCTCTCTCTTCGCCGCAATGTTGTCTCACTCTCTCTTTACTATCGCTATCATAATGGACATTGTTCTTCTGAACTCCCTAACTGCATGCCTCCTCCTTTAAGAAGAGTACGCAGTACCAGACTTCTGCACTTTCCCACTCCTTTTCTGTCCAACTATCTAATGCAGGGGTTAATCCGTATTTTCAGTCTTTCATTTACTCATCCGATCAACTCTGGAACAATCTTCCTCAATCCATCTTTCATCCTGTCTATGACCTCCCATCTTTCAAACGCAGTGTCTAGGCATCTCGGAAACCCGGGACCTTGATTTTGGCTCTCTTCTGCTTCCATGGGAGGGTCGCTTTTGCAGGCATTTGCCCTTGGCCCCTCCTTCCTACATAAAAAAGAGCATTGCAAAATCTTGTTGTTCGTGCGCAATGAGTTAATGAGCTGAGAGAACATCATATAGAGCATTTTTTGCACTAGAGGACTAATTCCCTATGTGTAGAGAAGGCACAGTAAAACATTCATACGTTTATTTTGGTTACTTAAGAAAATACACTCCTTTTAAAGTGTCAGATGTTTAAAAAAAATCACCGTATATATATATATATATATATATATATATATATATATATATATATATATATATAAGTTATATATATATATATATATAAGTATATATATATATATATATATATATATATATATATATATATATATATATATATATATATATATATCGGAGAGAGAGAGAGAGAGAGAGAGAGAGAGAGAGAGAGAGAGAGAGAGAGAGAGAGAATACATAAAAAATAACACTTACTGAAAAACGATCAAACTCTCGCTATTTACGTACATTTTCAAAACTCGTATTTTCGTGTTGTAAAGCTCAGTTTTCGAAAACAAAATAATTTGTTTCGCGAAAATGCATCATAAATATTATTGGTATTGTATTTTTAGATTTAATATTTATAGGTCTAAACTTAAGCAAACAGATCAATAAATGCCTAATAATTCTTCTTTTTTCAATGGAATTTATCGTTTCCCTTCCACTGTTTGTTCACGGTGGCTATCAAAATTTATGGACGGTTTTTAGTAGTATGAACGTCGTTTCTGCGTGTGAAATTAACAATATTTAGAAATTTTAACGTTTTAATGCATTTAATGACTAAATTTTAACTTGCATTAAATGCTTTTCCTTTTATTACAGTTTAGACTAGACGTTCGAATACTTCATGAATTTATTCCCGTGCGCTTTTATAGAAGCGCCAATTCAAGATTTGCCCAATGTGCGCAACTTGATTTCATCCGACTCGTCCCAAAATCCAAGGTGGATGCGAGTCTCCAGATTCTAAATTCGGTTTCGATTCTAATTCAGCTTTTATAAGAACCAAGAAGTATTGTTAGAAACTCAATCCTTTGACGTGAAGTAATTACTGTTAAATGATAATATTTCATTTAAAGGTGACGAATCAAACTATTTTGGTTCAAATACGTAACAATTTTATTTGCTATAGCGAATAACAGTTCAAATAACAGAACAAAGTAATATAATAGCAAAGTTTTAAATATTTGATTCACAGTTAATCAAATCCTTGGAAGAATTTTCAAAGTAGAAGAATTTTCAAAGTAGAAGAATTTTCAAAGTACAGTCGAACTTCGATATAAGCAAGTTTTTGGGACCAAGAAAAAATTTGCTTATAGGGGATAATTTGCTTATACAGAATACGTCCAGAATATATGCACGTACACCATATAGTACAACAGGTTATTGAAAGATAAAAGGACCAACTAACTGTATGAATGTAATAAAAAAAAAAACACAAATGTATAAAATTGTACAATTTATTTAAAAATTACATTAAAATTAGAACATATCACAATAAGAAAATACAGTACATAGGTATAGAATTATACAAGTACATTACATAAATTGTTAGCACCTATGTTAATTAAAATAATCACGAATAGTGGTTTGTTTTTTAGCAGTTTTGTGAATGATAAAATTTTGGAGTTCTTTCTGGGTTTCTTTTAATTCCAGAGTACTTATATCATTGGTTTCTAAAACTTTTTTATTTCATCTAACATGTTTAAGGCTTGTAATGGGGTTGTGTTTACAAGTCTCTTCAACTTCATGATCGTGTTCTTCGTTTTCGGAGATTTCAGAACCTTCTGAGAAACATTCTAAGTTTCTATCACATTGAATAAAATCTTCATTCAAACTGGTGATAACCTCCTCAACAGTTTCAACTTCACATTCATGACTTATTGCAATTTGGAGAGTAGGAAAACATTTTTTGAAGCAGTTTTTAATGCTGGTTGGGGCACCTTTAAGCACCTTCAAGTATAAAAAGGGCTCTAAAACCGTCATGGACTTTACTCCACTTTCCATAGTATCATCATGCCCAGAATCCAATCGTGCCACTAGCTCTTTCATCAACTTTTTGCGATAGTGCGCTTTGAGGCAACGAATGGTTCCAGCATCCATCGGCTGGATTAGAGATGTCGTATTAGCTGGTAGGTACAGGATTTCTACGTTTGTTGTCACATTCACTTTTGGCTGTACAGGACATTGATCGAGCAACAGCAAAATTTTTCTTTTGTTGCGTCTCATTTTCTCATCCAATTTCATCAGCCAATCAGTGAATAAAATCTTTGTCATCCAGGCATTCGAATTTGTCTCGTATTGAACGGGAAGACTGTTATTCTTGTTTTTGAAACATCTGGGATTTTTACTTTTTCTGATCACTAGCAGAGGTAATTTTTCAGTTCCTGTCATGTTCGCAGCTACCAGAACAGTTAATCTTTCCTTTTTCTTCTTACCACCACTGACTTCTTCACCCTTTTTGGCTAATGTGCCATCTGGGGTAGCTCTGTAATACAAGCCCGTTTCATCGGCGTTAAAAATTGAATCCTTTGAATAGCGTTCTAAGAGTTCAGGTAAAACATTTTTCTGCCAATCGTTTGCGACACTAGAATCGGCATCCGCTTTTTCTCCGTGTTCACGCTTGAAAACAATGTTGAATCTTTTTTGAAATTTTTTAAGCCAGCCTTGAGAAAAAGCGATGTCATCAAAACCCCCATAAAGTTCTTCTGCTAGTGACTTAGCTTTCTCGATCAAAATTGCTCCGGAAATTTCAGCTTTCTCTCTCTCATGACAACAAACCACTCATAAAGCTCGTGCTCCAAATCTGGTAGAACACCTTCTCTCTTCCTCTTACGAAGCAAATTTCCATTTTGTATTCGAAACTGGTTTAACTCGTCCTCATTCTTCATCCATCGGGTTATAAGGCACTGGTTAATTTTAAATTTTTGAGCCACATAGGCTCTCTTTTCACCATTGTTTACAGCCTTGATGACATCAAATTTGAACTCTAGAGAAAAATTGTTCCGTTTAGAAGCCATTAATAATATCTAACGAACGATGATTGAGCACACAAAACTGATCAAGAGAGGCTAAATTCTAACCTAGAATCGGAAAATAAATTAACGATGTGTAGTGACACAACTCAAACGGGACAATGCAGTAAACTAATTCAAAGCAAAAATTAACTGTTGTGTTCATACGCCATCTAGCGGCTGAATCTGAAACTTATAATTGTCTATGCACACGTATGTCGCACGCGTGTGGATTTTTCCGATTTTTTTTTATCTACGCACACTTGCTTATATGGGATGTTTGCTTATATCGAATTTTTACTTAGTAAATTTCTTTGGGATCGGGAAATTTCTTGCTTATACTGAATAATGTGCTTATATTGAATTTGCTTATAACGAAGTTATACTGTATTTAAAAAACAAAAAAAAGATCAGACTGCGTTTGATTTCAACAATAAAAACGTAACAATTTACTTCAAAGGAATAACTTTACAATTTAAAAAAAAGAGAGACTATTTAACGTTCAGACAAACTTGAGCAAAGATATGAAGTGGAAGACTTGAAGCGAAAAAACTATAAAAATATTCAAGCAGAATAAAAATAATTAACAATGATTAAAACTTATTTAGAGTTACGGAAGCGTGTCTTTAGACATAAATTTCCCAAGAATTTCGCCGTATATAGTTCTAAACTTTGACAGGATTAAAGTAAATTTCACTAACTAAAAATAGGATCAAACTACCAATTAACGAATTATCTCCTTAAATTTCGCCAATTCCGGCAAAGGAATTGCAGTGATTGGAACAACTTTGAAAAGGTCTGGAGTCTTTTTGAACCAACGAAAGGGATCTTCAAACCAATGTGAGTATTCGGCAATTTTTGTCGAAAATTGTAGACTGATTTTGGATTCATAATTATAAAGCAAATTTATCTCTAAGTGAACTACGTATAGAATTTGCTACGTTCTTTGGATGTGAATTTCATATATTTGAATGCCAAATTGATACTTTTAATTACGGTTTGGTAATAGAGGACTAGGAAGCTGTTGGTTAATCTTAAATTTACATTAAAAATTTATATATAACCCTTATTTATTTTTTATAAAAAACACTGTACGAGTATATAAAAAGATTTCTTTATATTTATTTTATAGTATTTTTATATAACTTCAAGCCAGAGAAACAGAATTATGTTGTCATTAAAAATTTTGGCTCGAATACTTGATGCAAAAATTTATTTTAAATATTTAAAGATCCAACATCCATTTGTTTCATACAAACGGTATGAATTTTCCTTTGTTCCACCTCCGGGTGCACACACACACACACACACACACACACACACACACACACACACACTCGTGTGTGCGCATCTCCGTATAAGCAAGGTATAGACTTTTTGTATTCAATAGATCTAAAAAACTACTTAACCTTACCTTACCTTAATGCCATTATACTGAAAAGGTTACTATAAGTGTTTTGAATGCAAATGAAGGCTTCAAGAGTGTTTTCTGTTAAGTCATTAAATAGTGAGGTACTCGCTAATCTAGCCTCACCTAATCTAACCAAACCTTAACTAACCCAGTCTAGCATGACCTTTTTTCTCATATGGAAAGGAGGGGCCAAGGGCGGGTGCCCGCAAAAATGCCCTCCTTTATAAGAAAGAGAGCCATAATAATCAAGGTCTTCGATGTTATGCTATTTTTAATTTTTTTAATTTTGGAAAGATTGTGTAGCGTGTAAAATGTATGCATGTAGTGAAGAATAGAAGAAGTGTGTGTTTGAGACCATGCTGGACTGCTCACATGGTAGCTGAGGCACATAAAAAGATCAGCTAAGGAGGACAGTGACAGGAGAAACGGGAGTTCCAGCACTCCCTGTCTCCTGTCTAACATTCCCCCTCCCTCCGGAGTACCTCCCTGGTCGATTGGTGTCTACAATCTCCTCCTAATACGAGTATATAAAGACTTCTTTATATTTATTTTATAGTATTTTCATATAACTTCAAACCAGAGAACCACAATTATGTTGTCATTGAAATGTTTAGCTCGAATGGCGTGATGCCAAAAATTATTTTAAATATTTAAAGATCTGACATCCAATGATAACCTTATCAGGACAAACCTATCTGTAAAATATCATATTTTGGGGTGTCTTTTTCTGTAATGGTTATTTTGGTGATTCGCTCGACACTTTATAAAAATTATGTCAGAATGTCGCGGGTCAATCTTTCGGGCTGTCGAGTACATCTCCAATCCCAGTACTAATTTACTCAACTTGGTACGCACCATTATGAAGGGTTAGTTGTTTGGAATGATGAGAATAGATCATTTTTTACGTAAGTTTTATTTTAGGAGATACGAAATCTGATCAATAAATACGATAGAGCCCGTTACTGCGCTCGATACGTTATACGAGTGACCAGAGCTGGGCAGTATTTAAATACATTTGTATTTAAATACGTATTTAAATACATTTGTGTATTTAGAACTGTATTTATAAATACATTGTTTTTCATGTATTTAAATATAGTATTTAAATACTTTAATGAGTATTTAAATACAATGTATTTAAATACTCAAAATATAAAAATGTAAATACTTTTACTGGTTTAATACACGTTCTGTACTAGCACAGTACGACGCGTCGACAGTGTAGTACAGCATGGTTCATGTTTCAACAGTTTGGGAAAACATCCTCTCATAAAAAGACTGTTCCTCCGCTATAACACGACATTACCATCTTCGGCACCGGTAGAACGAATATTCTCATTCGCGGGAATCACTTTGACTCCCAAAAGAAACTCTCTTTCAGACAAAACTTTTGAAAGATTGGTTTTGATCCGCAGCAACCGTGAAATAAAAGAGAATTCGTAAGGTGCCTTATGTTTATGTTTACGTCTTATGTTTACGTTTATGTCTCATCTACTCATTAATTGTTACTCATTTTGCAATGATATAATGAGTATAATATGTCACTGGTTGAACATCGTAAGTTCTAAGTTCTTTTGTTTTTGTTTTGTTCTAAAAAGGGAAATATATAATCGGAAATTAGATTGTACTATTTCTTTATCCTTTATCAAGCATTTTATATTGTTGTTACTCATGAATTAGTGAATGTATATGTTAAAATTTGTATGTATTTAAAATGTATTTACAAATGTATTTAAATACAATTGATGTATTTTGTATTTAGTATCTAAATACATTCGTAAAATGTATTTAGTATTTAGTATTTAAATACATTTCTCCCATGTATTTAGTATTTAGTATTTAAATACATTCAATGTATTTATTGCCCAGCTCTGCGAGTGACTTCGCCCTCAGAAATTAGTGAATGCTGTACCAAAAATTGAGTACGGCTCTCCGCTCTTCCACGGCTCTTTTAAGAAAGCTTTATATAGACACAAATCATAAGGGGGGGATGGTACTTGAAAAGTGGGGATACTCGCTCTGAGTTATGTAAACAATCTTTTCTCGGGAAACTCCATTTTAATAATTTTTTTCTTTACATAACATCTTTTGGGGGTTTTCTTATACATCAAGTAATATATAATTTTTCTTTTGCCACATTAAAAATATTTCTACATTTTTTTTTATATATTTTAATGTTTTAATGTATCAAAAGTGTTATCTCACATAATAAATTACTCCACCACATTTGTTAATTATAACACATTCGACCACACTTATGCTCAGTTGCACACACACACATACACACACACACACATATATATATTTATTATTTTTTTATTTATTATAAAACTGGTTTCAAATGTCGCTTTCACGGGTAACAGTGTCCGTTAAAAGAGGTTACAGAGTAAATATGTTGCTCGCTTTTTCCATCTGACCATTTTATTGCTTATGTAATTAGTCAATTAGAGTTTATTTCGTCTTTCTGCTTCTTTGTAATTACTTTCTGGACAGCGTCGTAATAACACAGTTACAGCCTTAAAGTTTATAAGAAAAGTTTAACGTAGAGAGAGAGAGAGAGAGAGAGAGAGAGAGAGAGAGAGAGAGAGAGAGAGAGAGAGAGATAAGTAGACAGACATATATAGAGAGATAGATTTATATTAATTAAATTAGTTAATAAATGAACAGGGGCTATGAATTAGAAAAATTTCTTGGCAGAACCCTCAAAATTGAATTACAGTTTCCTCCTTCGCAGAACTCGACACTTGGGATTTTCCATTAACTCGATTACGGCGCAATTCTTTGCCCTCTGCGTCCTCTCTCGACATCGGCACCCTGGACACGCTGAGTGCAACTCAAATCATTAGAAATTTAACGGACGAAGTGACGTCAGAAAACGTGACGGCTCAACTGGGGTCATCCGTGTTCCTGGGCTGTAAGACGCATCATTCTATGGAGAGACAGGTGGGAACATTCTCGCTGCGTACATACATACAATTTAGCATACTGTCTTTCTTATATGTATATTTCCTGGTCACATATTCCTTTCCTTACCTAATGGCACATCACAAAAAATCTAAATTGAAGAATGCGCATTATGGCACTACTTTTTTTTTAGTGTCATTTATTATCGAAGTTCTCAGTTTCATTGCATGTTTTTCATGTTCTTCGTGTTCTTTCAACTGTCAGTTAACTATTAGTTAATGATACCCTTCTTTGTTTTTTATATAAATGATGAAGTTCACAATGAGAAAGGTGAAATAATTATACTCCATCACCGTAAAGAACTGTTGGCTGTGTCTGCTTTAGAACGCAGAGTGAAACAGAACTAACTACAGTACACTGATAATAGGTCAAAGTAGAATGAGAATAGATGGAACTTTTCTCTTCTTGTCTACTTAAAGTAGTCCTACAATATCAAATTTAGAGTGAGAGAGTCAAGGAAATGTTTCACATTTCTCGCGATATACCTTCGGTTTACTAAATGTATTCTCTAAATGCGTCATACTCAGAGTACATTTATTCCTTTTTCTCACTCTCCTTTCTAAAGTAGACATACTGTAGTGGACAATTTTGTGCAGAATAAAAGGTATGCCTAGTTATTTCAACCCAACTTTGTTTAAATAAGCTCTGTCTGTGTAATTCTGAAAATAAGAAGTATAAAAATAAAAAAATCCTTATTTTACGAAGCACCAAAAAATGTTATTCTAAATTTGGTATTTTGAGACTACACACACACACATACACACACACACACACACACACACATATAGCTATACAGTATATTCATGAACTGTAAAGGTAACATCCGAGAAGCTTACTTCCCCACTACGTGGGGTTGAGTGTACCCCAAGGGTCACCTGAACGAGAGCAAAAACATGGTAAGTGGGCGACTCAACCTCACCCAATGCCAGCGGCTAGGAGCGAAGCAGAGCCTCACCGTTCACGTTACGTTTCATTATATTATGTTACGTTTGAAAGCACACCCCTAAAACAGGTTCAACAACTGAACCCCTTTAATAAAAACCCTCTTTACGGCATTTGGTTGGCACCCTTTCTTCTAAACCCTTTACACGAAAACGTTAATCCGGCAATTACTTGCAAAGCCTTCAAAAGTCATTACTAATACTAAATTAAGGCAATTAGCGTCTCTCGAGGATTAAAGTATTCGTAAAAATGAGGCAAATGAATTTCGAAACTTTTCTAATTGATAATTTTTTTATGCTTACCTTTAATACAATCTTCGAAGGACTTAAGTGTTTATCGTTTATGGACTTCAATTAAAAACTTTCTCCCGCAAAATTTCGCTTCTCTCTCGAAAAATAAATTTGAAAAATTCCAATCTGCGGTTTCAACTTTTAATTACTGTAAATAGATTATATATATATATATATATATATATATATATATATATATATATAGAGAGAGAGAGAGAGAATAGAGAGAGAGAGAGAGAGAGAGAGAGAGAGAGAGAGAGAGAGAGAGAGAGAGAGAGAGAGAGAGAGAGAGAGAGAAGCTTTTTTTTAATATCACTTAAGTAAAAAGAAACAAAAAATTGTAATATGAGACATATTTTTTAATTTTTCTTTCCTAAAACTATTCATCCATTTTTAGTTTTAAACACACACACACACACACACATACACAGTGTGTATATATATAAATAAAATACAACTCAAAATAGTTTCCTGATATAACTTTTATGGAATACACAGAACCTAATGTGCATGGAACAAGGAACCCTTCATGGAGAATTAAATTCATTATGGTCCGAATAAGTAATGGTAAATAGCAAATACTTAAGTTTTTCTTCTTCATGATGGAAGATCAACGTGGGCAACGGGTCAATAGCAAAAAGGTCCCAAAATATAGCTTCCCTCACCAGCTATCTGCTTAGCAGATAGGAACAAACTTTGGGATAGGGGCTAGAGTTTAAAGGTAACCTAGACAATTACATTCAGAACCTCAATATACGCGAGAAACTCGTTGCAGTTGCGTCAGATTGCGTGAATTCAGTCCGACGCAAATGCAACAGGTTTCTTCTGTATATTCAATATATTGAGGTTCTGAATGTGTTGTCTCGATTAGCTTTAAACCCTAGACCCTGTCCCAAAGCTGGTTCCTCTCTGCTTAGTGGATAGCTAGTGAGGGAAAGGTATATTTTGGAGCCTCTTTGCTAGTGACTCGTTCCGCACGTTGGGCTTCCACCATGAAAAAGAAAACTTTAGTGTTTGCCGTTTGCCATTACTTATTCGGACTATAGTGGATTTAATTATCCCAGAAGGGTTCCTTGTTGCATGCACATTGGGTCTCTGTATTATATAATATATATATATATATATATAATGCGCCTCGGTGGTGTAGTGGTTAGCGTCGCTGCCTACGAATCCATCGGCCCCGGGTTCGAGACCCGACGGCAGCCGGCGCGCAGCAAAACCCAGCTGTTCATCCTTTCACACAATAATGAAAGTGGTTGGTAGATAAATGGGTACCCTAGGTGGCCTAGTGGTTAAGACGCTGGGCTGCTGATGGGGCGTGGTTCGGATTCCACGTTAAACTGTAAGTCTAAGGTGGGAGTGAAAAGCTTGACCTTCGTCAGAATGAACAATTCGGACGGAAGCTAACCAAAGGTTACCAAAGGTATATATATATATATATATATATATATATATTTGAATTGCTTTATCTTTAAAAAAATGGAGCAAACGAAGTCATTTATAGGCTTATGCTTGGCCAATAGGGAAGTCGGCAGCAATTGGGGATATCGTAAGAGGAAATCACATTTTGAAACACAAAATAGATTTTTAAATTGACTAATTTTGTGAAAATTCGAGTTTTCTCTTTATTTTTTTTTTATTGGTCGATTGTGCTTTTAAGCTTCCAACACTTCGTCTCCATTCTTCTTGTTCGCTATTAGAAGGATTTCACGTCGAGATTCGCATTTCATCGGCTTATCGAATTTATTTTATATGTATGCCATTCCAACTCCTTTTTTCTTACACTCACTGTGACTTATTTTCACATATTTAACGTTGAAGAATTGGAGTAGTATGTTCGCACACACAGACACAAATATATATGAATGTGTGTGTGTGGTGTGCGTTAGTGTGTGCGTGTATAATGGGTTGACAAAAGTAAATAGACACCTTTTATTTTTATATAGTCTTTGATTTGATAATAAAAGTCAATAAATCATAATAGATTTATTGAATGAATATATTTAGAATCGTGTTGCTTTCCCCTTTGCATTATGTAAAGCTGAAACACGTTCTGGCATTCCATTGAAGAGCTTTGTCATTTGTTCTTGAGGACAATCATCTTGGTGTCTATTTACTTTTGTCAACCCTCGTATATATATGTAAATCCCTTTCATGCATTTTAGTTTTATACTTTTCTACGAAGGAAACTCTAATATAATAATAAGCAATATTATCTACCTATTTATCAACAGTATCTTTCAACCTACTCGTCTGTATTTCTCTGTCCATTCATCTGTCTATTTCTCTGCCTGTCTACAGTATATCTATCTAGGAAATAAGAACATCTACTTTAAATTAGCTGATCATTTCAGCGCGCTCATCAGTGGCGTAACTGAAACGTTTGAATGGCGTGCCTCAGCCAGTCATGTTCTTCTGATAGTGTAAAATTATAAAGGAGCTGTAAAGTTGTTGAAAACTGTGACGTTGTTTAATTGGGTGGGCATTTGCATTAATGTTTTAATTCTGTACGTCCTTGTGCCCGATTACTGCAAATTACTGTAGATGCGATGTTGAAATACTTATTTTGCGCAACACACTTTGCGTACGTGAATCGCGTTGGATTAGTTTGACCTTCCTCCAGCTTTACCCTCATTCGAGTCGTAAAAGGAGCCTTCTTTCTATATGAGAAACTCTGGAAATAAAGTTAGAACTGCGGTGGCTCTCAAAGTTTTTGTCTAGCATCCCACCTGAGAATATTTAATGTATTTACTTTTGTTGTTATGAGGTATATATATTTTGTAGTACACATTTTCTGATCTTGCGAGCGTATCATCTGTGAGAAGCTTACACATCTTGACAGTGGTACGCGTACCACAGTTTGACAAGTGCCAGACTCTTCCACGAACGATGCACCTTGTCTCGGGATCTGGGTTATGCGTATAGGGATCGGATGAAGAAAAAGGCGAATTCTCGGTGGAACAATAAGAAAAGGAATTCTTTTGAAAAGTTAAAGAAAGAAGAGAATGGGCAAAAGAATGTTGTAAATGCAGCCTGGCATCACTGAAAAGAGAAGCGTTGGATGAAGAATGCAAGAAAGGAAAAAGTAAAAGAGGACGGCTGAAGATTCAGGAAACAATAAAAATGGTGGTATGTAAATAATAAGTTACTCAAAAAATAAAACTACAAAAGTCATTAAGACGAGTCGTGAGTCTGATAAAAGGATTAGAATAGCACTATGTCAGTGCAAGATGGGAGGGTGTCATTTAGAGATGTAAAGAATACCTTAATAAGTTGGTAGAACATATAGATGAATGATAGAGTTGACTAGGAATGAATGGAATGGTGGTGTATGTACAAGTGTATTTGAAAGCGTAGTAACATTGAGAGACAGCATGCAAGGTGGAAGTACAGTATATAGGTAGCAGGAATTATGATGAAATGTTGAAATATGTCTTGCTTGTTTTGGATATGTGGGGAATTTGATAAAAAGGAAAAAAAAGAGTTAAGTTTCATATGTTATAGAGTAATTGGAAGAAAACAACAGAAGCGTTATATATATATATATATATATATATATATATATATAGTATACACAGTGGTGGGCGCGGGTACCAAAATTTGGGGGTGCGTTTACGCGGTACTGCGGTACCTCAGCATGCCAGTGCGTTACGCGGTACTGCGGTACTTTTTCAGGTCCCCCTGGTGCGTTCCGCGGTACTGCGGTACTGCGGTACTGCACACAAGAACAACACAAAGTAATAGCACATTTTCAGAAATTGCATATCGGCGATTTCGCACCTGAACTTTCTGCCATAATGGCTAAAAATCGATCTTTGTCCACAGAAATGTAACACACGTGCAACCGGCTCAAAAGCAAGCACTGCACTGAGGCGTTGTCATAGGATGGCAACGTAACATGTTCTGAACGAAAACTTAACGTGTCTAGAGTTAGGCTGATGCAACACACGCAGCATTCGTCTTACTGTACTCCTGTAATAAGGTTTACTTCAAAAAAGTGTTAATTTTTGAAAAGTCGTGTTTGTCGGTACCGCGGAAAGTACCGCGGGAAATTTGAATGCGGTAGCGGTACTGCTGTACTTTCAGCGATCCTTTGCGGTACTGCGTTATGCGGTACCGGTTTGGTAGTGCGGTAGTACCGCAGTACCGCAGTACCGCAAAAAATACCGCAAGTGCCCAGCTTTGTGTGTATATATATATATATATATATATATATATAATATATATATATATATAATTATATATATATATATTATATATATATATATATATATACTGTGTGTGTGTGTGTATATATATATACCGGGTGTTTCAAAAGTCCCTCACTAATTTGATTTTCAATTTTCTTTCCAGCTAATCGACCAACGACGTTCATCTTGTGATAAACTCTTACTCAGTAGTTGAGAATTTTTTGAGTCTACATTTGAAGTTTGCTCCGTTTTCTTCTGCTACCATGCTGACTCTAGAGCAGAGGTGTAAAATCGCTGCATGGCAGGAAGTTTTTCAATCTGTGGTCGAAGTGCAGCGACGATTCCGGGCAGTCTACGGACACCATTATGCACCGGATAGGAACACCATCGTCGCCACCCACCGGAAGTTTATGGAGACCAGATCCGTAAAGGACAAACCACGATCAGGAAGACCTCGAAGTGGGCGGAGTGAGGAGAATGTCGAAACTGTCCGTGAGGCGTTTACTCAGAGTCAAGGAAAGTCCATTCGGCGAGCTGCTACGGAACTGAACATCAGCGCGACATCTATCCAACGGATTTTGCGGCGTGGTCTCAAGCTGTATCCGTACAAGATCCAGGTGGTTCAGAAGCTGGAACCTCAAGACTACGATTGCCGGGTGGAGATGTGAGACACTGCTGCATCACTACGAAAGAGACCCATCGATCCTGGAGCACATGTGGTTCAGCGACGAAGCTCTCTTCATCTTTCTGGTCGCGTCAATCGGCACAACACCCGCATCTGGGGAACTCACAATCCTGCGGAGATCCGTGAACATGAAAGGGACACGCCGAAATTGGTCGTCTGGTGTGCCATCTCCTCAGCTGGGCTGATTGGTCCGTTCTTCTTCCGGGATCAAGATGGAAATTCCGTGAACGTCAACGGAGACAATTACCTTCGTATGCTTCAGGAGTTCTGCATCCCCAACTGTCAGCTGTAGCTGACATGCAAGAAGTCATTTTCCAGCAAGACGGTGCCCCTGCTCATTACTCGCGTGAGGTTCGCTCATTTCTGAATAAGCAGTTCCCGGATCGGTGGATTGGTCGCCGTGGTCCCATCGAATGGGCTGCTCGCTCGCCTGATCTTACCCCATGCGACTTCTTTTTGTGGGGCTACATTAAGAGCAAAGTGTACGCCACCAAGCCGCGAGTCCTCCCCACACTAGAAGAACGGATCAGGAATGCGTGTGCTTCTGTTACTCCCGAAATGTTGTCCAATGTCGGCCAAGAATGCGTAAAACGGTGGCTCGCTTGTTTCGAAAAAGACGGTGCCCACGTTGAGGTGTACCAGTGACTTTCCAGTAGACTTATGAAGCCAAGTTTGATGCACCAAAATTCTCATGAATCGTAGACTCAGCAACCAAATTGTCATTTGGTTCCTCTTGTAATTGCTATTTTAATAAAATTTTAAAAATAATGAGGGACTTTTGAAACACCCTGTATATATATATATATATATATATATATATATATATATATACACATACATGCTGTGTATATATTATATATATATATATATATATAATATAGATTGAGAAAGAGGAATAAAAAAGATTAAGATCAGTTGGTTGCAGAGCAAGGTGGCTTAGGGGAAACAGAATTAAGGTCCGTGAATCAGACATTTACAATGGACAGTTGATTGAGATAGTGGATTTCTTTTAAAAATAAATGCGGCGTAAATTACGAAATTTAGAGAAAGCGTATAAAATGGAATAAGCAGAGTGACTGTAAAGTGACTGTACATTGTCGGCAAAAACGTATTGAATTTGCGCAAAGTTTTTAAGTGGATGTTCGTGCTCGTGGACGAACAAAGTGTGAGTTACGTTAATAATGCAGTCCAAATTGAAGTACCGTTACCCATCCAACTATTACTTATATCTAATACCTCTTAACTTCGGTGATCTTAAGGAAATCAATGTTGAAACATGGCCACAACGTATATGTACTTTAAAAAAAACTGTCGTTTGTATCTTCTTTATAACGGAGAGTAAACAAAGAACAAATTGTGCTCTTAACATAAAGTATCTTTTTTTTTATGGAAGGAGGAGGGGCCCAAGGCGAATGCCCACAAAAACGCTCTCCCCCTCCATAGAAGGAGAAAGTCTAAATCAAGGTCCAAAGTTTTTGAGATGCCTGGACACTCTGCGTTTGAAAAATTGGAGGTCATGACAGGGAGAAAGGTGGATCGGGGAAGATTGTTTCAGAGTTGGCCGGTTGAGTAGATGAAAAAATGAGGCTACCGATTAACCTTTGCATTAGAGAGTTAGACAGAAAGGGATTGAGAACGTGTCGAAAGTTTGGTGCTGCGTGCTCTCCTTAAAGGAGGAGGCATGCAGTTAGAGAGTTCAGAAGAGCAGTGTCAGTTATAATGGCGATAATAAAGAGAGAGTGAGGCAACATTGCAACGAAGAGAGAGGGATTAAAGACAGTGAGTCAGAGGCGGGAAATTGATGAGACGAAAAGGCTTTGATTGCACCCCGTCTGGTAGAGCTGCGTGGGTTGAGCTACCAACACATGAGAAGCGTACTCCATACAGGGGTGGACAAGACGCCTATACAGAGATAGCAACTGAGTGGAGGTAAAGAAACTGCGGAGCCGGTACAGCACACCTAACCTCTTAGAAACTGCTTTACAGAAAAAGTATGGTGCTATGAAAATTCGGTCTCAGAAAATTCGGTCTTATAAAATAACTAAAAAATATGTATAGTTTATTAATATAGTTTGGTATAGTTTATTAATGAACTATAAATATGTACTACAAATTTATAAGATTTATTTAGTAACGAAATTAACTCAAAATATCTACTAAAAATTGGTCAGGTTTATTAAGTATCAGGACAAATTCACATATGAAAATTCGGTCTCAGAAAATTTGGTCATAGGGAAATAAAAATATGTATTAAAAATTGGTATAGTTTATTAATAAACTACAAATATGTACTACAAATTTATAAGATTTATTTAGTAACGAAATTAACTTAAAATATGTACTAAAAATTGCTAAGGTTTATTAAGTATTAGGACGAATTAAAAATTTGGTCTTAAACACAAAAGATGGGCTAAAAAGAATGTATGAGCTAGAGATTTTAAGAAGGCAATTTTATCACTACCATCGTAGTTTTGTACAAGCCCTTCGATACGTGAATCCAGTGTTTTATATTTCTTCTTTTTGCTCGTTCCATCTCCTCATTGCAAATGTAAAATCCTCGTCTGAATTAGCGCTTCTTCTTCTTCTTTTTGAATGGCATCAACAAACTTCGAGATATTTGGTTTTTTGCTCGTAATGGATGATTTTAATGCTGAGTGAAATCCTTCTACGGGATTATTATTGGTTCGGAGCAATTTATTTATAACACGATTGCGAACATTCCAGAAACATATTGGGTACGAGGGTGCGTCCCGTCTACCACGCCTTCCTCCGACTGCACCAATATACGTTAATTCAAAGTAACTAATAAATTCAATCGGTATGGAATCATCTTCGCGCAGATCCTCAAAAGCATTTATAACTTCTTTAACGGTAAAAAGGCTAGAGCGCCAAACATTTTTATTTTAAGCGAAAAATCACTGTCAGTACTGTATTTAATTTTGAATCCAAGTTCACATATATTTTTGTAGACACTTTGACAAAAATGAAATAAACATCCAACAGTATCACAATTACTGAAATTACTAAAGTATCACAATTACTGAAATTACTAAGGCAGCTATTACGAAGTGCTCGTTCGAAATCTACTAGCATTACCTCCTTAGGACTTAAAGTTGGCGCAAGTTCTTTTAATTTTTCAAACATTTTGTCTGGTAATAAAATGAATGCGCGAGGAAGGGATTTTCCATGAATGTACGCATGGACACAAAACAACTGGTACTATAAATTTGGCGGTCTTAAATGTACCGTCCATCGCTATAGAGGGAGAATGACTCGAGTCTTGAAGACCATCGCTCGTAGAAAATATTAAAATTCTCTTCTCGTCATTGCTACCACTATCAAATTGTAAAAATAAGTTACCATTGTTCAAATATTTAAAATTACGAGGCACCTCAAATCCAGTGCGATGAAAAGGTAGCGGTGGCGCTCCAAATGCTTTGTTCCGCCAAATTGTGATTGAACGGGAAACTGTTGATAACACTCGTAACTCAGCCCGTGCATTTTCATCCATTGTACTTACTAAATCAGAAATAGCGCTTCTAGTACTTAAGGCTGCACCATCCTTAATTTTACTTCTCATTTCGGATATAGCTGATTGTGCTTCCACCTTCGCCGCATTTGCTGTATGATCGTGTTCATTTATATATGAGACAATTGTTGGTTCACCTTGTTCTATTTTCGTATGTACACGAGCTTTACACGTTTTGCGATTTTCACACCGCCAAAATTTCGTCAAGTTATCAGCACTTAACACATGAAAGTCATAAATGAAATTCATGTCATCGATCAGCTTTTCTTTGTTTCTTTCTGATTTTAAAAGTTTGTCAGCCATTAAGGGTGAAAATATCTGCAAATTGCGAGTTAACTGTTCACTTAATTGTGCACAGTACGATTTTAAGTTTTAGACTGATGTATACTGAACATAACGAGTAAACTTTTCTTTCTATTTTCAATCGTTGGGCGGTGGTTGGTTGGTGGCTGGTTTTAAACCAAGACCGAATTTTCTGGCCACCAAAAAGTATATGTGATCTTTCCCAGAAAAATCATGAGAAAAGGAAACACCAAGAATATTAAGAGAAGAGGAAGGATTGAATTGTGTTTTGTTGAAGGGAAGGGGATAGTCGTGTGGAAGACTGAAGAGTAGACAGATGAAGGAACGGAGTTTTTGAGACATTGAAAGCCATAAGGTTTTTCTCTGCCTCAGTCAGAGATAGGTGAACGATCAGAGGTCAGGTGCACCATAGCCGACCCATGAGAATCATGGAGTGACTGTTGAGAGGGACGCTTTGTGAAGCGGGTGGAGAGGTGAGGGGCAGAATCATCAGCATAGGAATGGATTGGAGAGGAAGTGCGACTTAAAAAAAAATCATTCATAAATAAAAGGAAGAGAGTGAGTTACAGGTCAGAACCCTGAGGAATACCACTATTAATAGCTTTTGGAGAAGAACAGTGGCCATCTATAACCTCAACTATAGATCGAACAGAAAGGGAATCATAGATAAAGGCATAATTGTATACGTTAAAAAAAGCGCTTTCTCTAAACATTTCAATGGAATTTCCCCCACCCCCCTCGCCCCAACATTAACACAAGCATAAGTGATTAAACATTTGAAAATATAACAAATATGATCCGGCGTAGCTGCTGGGTAAAAAATGAGCACGGATGAAGACTAAGACAAATGAAGATAAAGGTTGGAGTGAATTGGGCATTTATATACTGTCTATAACATTTCTAAAACAAACTAAATCTAAATGGGAAAGTGAATCTGGAAAGTCCTTTTCATACCAATTTGAAGATTTTCTTTTGTGAATGAACATTGATCCCAAACCAAAGTTCATGTGTCTACAATTTTGATTAATAATGGTCAAGATAAATATTAACTTTATTAATATAATAATAATAATAATAATAATAATAATAATAATAATAATAATAATAATTCATATAATAATTCATATAGTGATTCCTACAATGATTTATTAATAATGATTCTTATAATGATTAATAATAATTCATGTAATGATTCATATTATGATTAATATCATGATTAATATAAAAATAATTCGTGTAATGATTTATATAAATTAGCCAAATGTAAAACAGTAGGCCCCCCTACTCCAGAGATAGTAGATAGGATTATCATTTAACTCATCTTCTAATATATATATATATATATATATATATATACACACACTAGGGGCACTCAATATATTTTGCCCCACCCTTTTTTCTTAGCTAAATAATAGGCCATGGGGCTGAAATGTCTTTTGGGCCGAAAGTTTGAACTTTCTGCGCTTCACATAACTGGATTTTTCTAGTATGAACCTCCCCTCCTTGTATAAAACCGCTTTTAAACGCCCTTGTATAAAACCGATGGTTAACGCAGTTTCGAAAATGGCGTCTGACACTGATGTGCTTCGTAAACAGAGAGCTGTTATCGAGTTCTTAACCGCAGAAAAGGAAACAGTTGGAAATATTCACAAACGTTTACAAAACGTTTACGGAGATGCTGTTGTTGATCGAAGCACAGTTGGACGCTGGTCTAAACGTGTGAGATCATTGGAGAGAGGGAGAGCCAGCCTCGATGCTGAGCCACGCAGCGGTCGCCTGGCATCGGCTGTGACATCTCACACTGTGCAATGTGCTAACAGCATCATTCGATCAAATCGGTGCGTCACATACAAGGAGCTATCACTGGAGCTAGGAATTAGTGAAGGAAGTGTGGATATGATAATTCAGCAACTGGGATACTCAAAAGTGTGTTTACGGTTTGTTCCTCGCGAACTGACTGAAGATCAGAAAGCCCAAAGAAAAGAAATTGCTTCTGAGTCGTTGGTTCGATACGAGACAGAAGGTGATGACTTTCTTTCATGAATTGTGACTGGGGATGAGAATTGGGTACACCACTTTGAACCTGAAACAAAACGCCAATCCATGGAGACGCATCACGCAGGCTCCCTACGCAAGAAAAAGTTCAAAATGGCTCCCTCTTCACGAAAGGTTATGGCTACCATCTTCTGGGACATGAAAGGGGTGATTCTGGTGGACATAATGAAGAAAGGACAAACAATCAACTCAGAGGCATATATTGCTACCCTACAGAGACTCCAGAGACGTATAAAGGGAGTTCGACCAGAGAGAAAACTGGAAGACGTCCTTCTTTTGTACGATAACGCAAGACCACACAACAGTTTGGAAACAAGAGAGGCCATCACAAAAATGCGCTTGACTGTGTTACCCCACCGTCCATACAACACGGATCTGGCACCTTCAGACTTCCATTTGTTTGGGCCAATGAAGGATGCTATTCGTGGAAGAAAGTTTCAGAGTGACGATGAGGTTGTTGAGGAGGTTAATAGGTGGCTCCAGCGGAACCCAGCGGATTTTTACCAGCAAGGAATAAAGGACCTTGTTTCTAGGTGGAGGAAAGCCGTAGAAAAGGATAGAGATTATGTGGAAAAATAAAAACTTGATAAAACAGGTATGTAACTACTTGTGTACAAAATTTATGGAACTTACAAGGAAACTTGGAAAGAAAAAAAAGGTGGGACAAAATATATTGAGTGGCCCTCGTATATATAAGCCTCGAGATAGTGACAAAATGCAATTAAAACTCTGATAATTACACCCATTGAATTAGTGACTGTATATAATTACCCTCATTATTAAATTCAGTCTTTCATTATATTTTCCCGGGGAAACTAATCCACTTTTCACTAAGAAAAAAGCAGAAAGATTGAGGATGAATTGTCTTAATTGAAGTTTGAACTTTATATACACTAAAATTATACTACAAATAACGAAATTTAGTTTATTAAAGTTGAGTCGTATCACAAGGAGAAAAATCTTTAGTTAAAATAACTAAATATTTCCACATTATACCAAATAGTCAATCGAACAAGACAGAAGGTTGACAGAAGGTTGACAGAAGGTTGTTTTTTCCAAAAAATTTCTTTTGATTCCAAAAGTCACTAAATAATAAATTTATTAAATCAATAAATGAAAATGAGAAAGGATCACGATTTTAAATATTTTGATTAAGTTAATTTGTTATAATTTATTGACTTTTATAATCAAATAAATTTTTTTTGGAAAAAACAAAGGTGTTTATTTAATTTTGTCAATTCTCTGACCTCTGTGGTTAACCCAATTGTTAACCGAATCATGTTTACTGTCCTTTTAAAAACTTAACTTAGAGCAATGAGAGAAAAGGTGAATTAACCATTTGGTAACGTGTGTTAAATAGTTAACTACATTTTTAGCTGTTTTAATGAAGATTTTTTTTCCGGGATATATTTTAAGATGTACTTGACTCGGCGGAATCGAAGGCTTTTCGTCTCATCAATCCCCCGCCTCTTACTCACTGTCTTCAATTCCTCTCTCTTCGTCGCATTGTTGCCTCACTCTGTCTTTACTATCGCTATTCAAAAGGACACTGCTCTTCTGAACTCTCTAACTGCATGCCTCCTCCTTTAAGGAGAGCACGCAGTACCAGACTTTCTACACATTCTCAATCCTTTTCTGTCTAGCTCTCTAATGCAAGGGTTAATCGGTATCCTCAATCTTTCATCTACTCAACCGGCCAACTCTGGAACAATCTTCCTCAATCCATCTTTCCCCCTGTATATGACCTCCCATCTTTCAAACGCAGTGTCTAGGCATCTCGAAAAACCTGGATATGATTTTGGTTTTCTTCGTTTTCTATGGGGTGCGCTTTTACGGGCGTTCGCCCTTGGCCCCTCCGTTTTGCATATAAAGAAAAAGAAAAAGCTCCGTATAATTAAACAAATGAATTTTAGGGAAATTATCCTTGAATTTTACTATTAAAAATTAAATATTTTTAATATTAAATAAAAAATAATTAAAATCTTACGAGTGTAAATGAATAAATTTTCATTTTATGTAAGTAGATTTAATGAAAAAAAACCCGAGGAAAGTCAGAGGAAAAACTTAATAAAATTATGCAAATTCTCCAACTCCTGAATTTGTGCAGGAACTGAAGTTACAGTATTCCTTTTGAACGAATGTTAATTTAGGTTTGGTTCTACCGACTGAGGTCATGACTACAATATAGATATAGCAGTTGTAAGTCTCTCTCTCTCTCTCTCTCTCTCTCTCTCTCTCTCTATCTATCTATCGTTCTCTGTCTATCTATCTATCTATCTTTGAGGTTAGACGTAATGGAAATTTGTAGAAAGTTATGTTTTCTCATTTAAATTGCGACATAAAATGTCAAAGTTACAAACAGAGAATGGATACATATCAGTGTTTCTAAATGATAGTAATGCCCAAAATATCTACAATTATCTGACGTAGATTCGTAGGGAAGATGATGTTTCAGGAAGTATATACAGTATGTAGGGGATGAGGATGTGGATGATGATGTCTGTTTGTCTGTTCTATGTTCGTTTATACACGCCTAAACTAAATTTCATGCAGATACGCCTAAACGATGTATCTGCATGAAACTTAGAATACAGTACTGGTAAAAAGTTTGGAAACACCTGTACAATTTATATAATTTCTCCTTATTAACCAATAGAGTTATTTTAGTAGACTAATGTCTGTTCCTCTAAATATACTATTGTTCTATCAGACATTAGTCAACTAAAATAACTCTTTTGGTTAATAAGGAGAAATTACATGTACAGGTGTTTCCAAACTTTTTACCAGTACTGTACACATTAAGGGAGAACTAGAGAAAGTTTTAACAACACAGTTGCACCTACCAGTACCTCCCTAGGTTGTGTTTCGGGGGCTTTTGCTGCGCAAGGCGCAGCGGGTATTCTAGTGTATATATACTGAAATACCTGCAAGAAAAAAGTGAAACAGCCAATCCGAGTCCTTTCGAGTTTATTTCAACTCCTCTTCAGGAAAACTCGAAAGTACTCACAATGGATGCTTTACTTTTTCCTGTGGGTTATTTCAAAATAAAGAAGTTCATGCATTTCATATGAATATTAACAATATATATATTATATACAGGGGTTAGACAAAATAATATGAACACCTTGATAAATGGCGGTTTTTATTCTTAATATGGAGCTGGTCCTCCTTTAGCGGCAATAACAGCTGCAATGCGTCGGGGAATTGATTCATACAGCTTTTGGACAGTGGCTAGAGGAATCCTAAGCCATTCTTCGAGCAAACCCTGCTCCAGTTCCTCCAAAGACGCCGGCGGTGGGAATCGGCTTCTGACCTGCTGCTCCAACTGACACCACAGATGCTCGATAATGTTAAGATCCGGGGATTGTGGAGGCCAATCCAAGCGTTCTACTTCACTAACATGCTCTTCAAACCAGTTTTTAACGACCCCAGCGGTGTGGATTGGTGCATTATCATCCTGGAAGAAGGCGCCGCCATTGGGAAACAGCGTTTGGACCATGGGATGGACCTGGTCAGCCAATATTGACAGATAGACCTGGGCGTTAACCCTACCATGCAGTACTACAGCTGGGCCAAGAGTATTCCACGATATTGCTGCCCAAACCATCACAGATCCGCCTCCATGCTTAACGGTTGGGGTCAGGCAGTCGGGGTCATAAGCATCTTTAGGCTGTCTCCAGACGTAAACTCGACCGGAACATGGAAATAGCGTAAAGGATGATTCGTCGGAGTAGACTACATTCTTCCACCGGTCCATTGACCAATTCTTATGGTCATTACACCATTTTCTGCGCCGCTCAATGTTGATGTGCGAAAGGAAGGGTTTGGCAATTGCAGCCCTCCCATGGTATCCAGCTCCATGGAGCTCGCGACGTACAGTTCTGGTCGATACCGGGCTTGCAAGATGCTGGTTAAGCTCTGCAGTCACTTTTGGAGCTGTGGTCTTATGGTTCTTTGTCACAATGCGCTTTAGCACCCGGCGGTCTCGATCACACAGCTTCTTCTTGCGTCCACTATTGCATTTGTCGGTGCTTGTCTTTCCATGGTTTTGGTATGCAGACATGACCATAGAGACAGTTCCTCTGGATACATTGAACATCTGAGCGGTTTTCGTCACCGATGCACCAGCCATCCGCGCTCCGACAATTTGCCCTCTTTGGAAGTCTGACAGGTCTTTCATAACTGCTAATTCATAATTCACTCACATCTGTAAAAACAACGTGAGGGTTATAACATGACGTATATGCTCTGTTACGCATTTAAATAGGTTTGCCAGTCATTTGACCGTTTACTTTGTGTCTGAGCAGTCCGTAAAGATAACCGGTGAAATCGGCGGGTGTTCATATTATTTTGTCTAACCCCTGTATATATATATATATATATATATATATATATATATATATATATATATATATATATATATATATGGGATGAATTTCACAATTAAACACGTGAAATGAATGAATGATGTAAATCCACAAGGAACAGAGATATAACTGAAAGGAATATTCTAGAATGTGCATTTATCCATTTTAAAAATAATTTCAATAACAGTGCGGAACTGTATAAAATTGACAATATCCTGTTAAAATACCTTTTGCCTATAATCAACTCTTGTTAATCATGTGCTAATCTTTTTGTTTTTCTGTCCCGCTTGTATATATTTTTGTCATCTCGCCTTCTCCCTTCATTCCCTGACGAGGTGTACTTCTGAATACACGAAAGACCTTGGAACATTTTTCTTTTTCCTTGTGGGTTAAAAAAGAAGGGAGACCTCGAACTTTAGCTTTACGAGTAAAATCCAAAGTTATGGTCAGATTTCAATATTTGTTTCACATCCCACAACTAAGTAAATTTCCTATATGGTGAGCGAATTTCAAAGAAAACTAATGAAAATTACGGATTTATTAAACATTTCTTTATGCCACTGGAAAGTCTCCATTTACACTACTACTGCATTGTCGGGTTGGCAAAAAAAAAAGGGAGACCTTTTAAATCCTTCATATCTCGCAAATACCGGTACGATACATAGAACCGTGAAATTTTAGTATGTTAGTACTAGGTAATTTTATGGTTTGTATGCTATCTTTTAACATCTGTTTTATCGATTTTCTCGAGAAGCTTGTCCAAACCTCCTGCAGTTGGCGTACGTTAATTAAAATCGCTTTAATTATCGCAAGATTTTTCTGGAATATTCGCCATAAATCCAATTTCTCAGCTAAAATGCTAAAAGATGGCACACAAACCATAAAATTACCTAGTACTAACATATTGAAATTTCATGGTTCTATGTACCTATTTGCCGAGATATGAAGGAGTTAAAAGGTCTCCCTTTTTTTTGCCGACCTGACAATGCAGTAGTAGTGTAAATGGAGAATTTCCATTGGCATAAAGAAATGTTCAATAAATCCGTAATTTTCATTAGTTTTCTTTGAAATCCGCTCACTGTTATAGGAAATTTACTTAGTTGTAGGGTGTGAAACAAATATTGAAATCTGACCATAACTTTGGATTTTACTCGTACAGCTAAAGTTCGAGGTCTCTTTTTTTTGCCCACCCTATATATATATATATATATATATACACACACGAGGTGTGTTTAGAAAGTTTCCGGACTGATCCCACAAAAACTTTCTCCTTGTGCAGCTATACATCGCTCCCAACGGCGTTTCCGCTTTTGAAAGCATTCGTGGTAGGCCGTATTCCTGACTGCCTTCAGTTCGTTTGTTGCATTTTGAATAATTTCTTCCACACTTTGAAATCTTCGACCTGCTGGGGGCAGATCTGGAGAATAAGGGGGTGGAGAACGACTACGATGTTGTGCTTTGCCAGGTACTGCTGAATTGACAATGAACGAGTCCGTAGTAATCGAAAAAACGACCAGCATTGCCTTCACATTCGATCGGACTTGCCGTGCTTTTCAGTCTCGGGGACGTCGCGCACTTCCATTGCGATGACCGCTGTTTTGTTTCAATGTCATACCCGTACATCCACGTCTCGTCAACCGTAACGATGTTTCTGAGGAAATTTTCATCAAGATTGGCACGTTGAAGGTCTTGAGACACACCAACACGTTGCTCTTGGCACAAATTTGGCAAACATACGACGCATCCCCATATTCTCTCTGAGTATCGTGTGGCATGATCCTATCGAAATGTTCATTTCATCCGCGACTTCCCTGACTGTCAGTCTACGGTTCCCTCGAATCATTTCACGAACACGAGCAACAGTGTCATCAGTTCTTGAAGTGGAAGGTCGTCCCACCCTTGCATCGTTCTCCGTCGACGTTTGGCCTTCCTTAAAGCGCTTGTGCCACTCATAAGTGGTTGTCCGACTTAAGGCGTCATTGCCAAATGCTGTGTTCAGCACACACGTTGTTCTTCAACAGTAGCCATTATTCAAGTGCACAAAATGCGACAAAACACACAAAACGACTTCACAAAACAGTAAATATCGAGAGAACAAAATACGATATCAACAAGCGGTAACCGTCTTTGGACACAGACTGAATCACTACAACATGCATCACATGATGCACATGCACGTCATGTGATGCGCGCGCAGCATAACCAATTCGGAAACTTTTTGAACACACCTCGTGTATATGTATAATATATTATATATATATATATATATGGTTAAACATATCGAATGAAATAAAGTTTGTTCCAAGAACTATAACTAGATTCAAGTTGAACAAGAAATATATAAATCAACTCCGCCAGACAGGAGTTAAGTTGAATATGTTCATAGTGCAATTAAAACCAACTGTTATTTAAGGATAGGTTAAGCTACTGTTAAGCTAAGATGGGTTAGGATAGGGTTGGCGAATTTAAGTCAGGTTTGGTTGAGTCAGTAGGAGGAGATAGTTGTCACCAATCGACCAGGGTAGTACTCCGAGGAAGACGTTAGGCAGGAGACAGGGAGTGCTGGAACTGCCGTTTTTCCTGCCACTGTCTTCCTCAGCTGATCTGTTTCCGTGTTTCAGTCACCCTGTGAGCAAACCAGCATGCTTTCAAACATACTTCTCCCTCTATTTCTCACTACACATACAGTATATGCATTTTATACACTACACAATCTTTTCAAAATTAAAAAAAATTGCATCTTAATCCTTGGAGACCTTTATTTCGGCTCTCTCTTTCTTATATACGGGGTTTGCAGGCACTCGCCCTTGGCTTCTCCTTCCAATATAAGAAATATGCTAAATCAAATTAGTTTAAGTTATGAACAAGGTTAAATTGGAAAAACATCGAATTTGGCCAGAATGTCGTACTGGAACTAAATCAAATAAAACCGAAGTGAATTTAACGTTATTCCAGTTCGACCTAATTAATGTCAGCTGGTTATATATATATATATATATATATATATATATATATATATATATATATGTCTGGAGACATTGGACATATATAGAAAAAGTAATAGAACTTTATGACAATGTTTTATTTTCAACATACTATTACAGAAGGTGTTCAAATTGTTCACACTGAACTTCAAGATACATTACTCGTAACTGGCAAGCTCTCTGAACACTTCTGATTGTTTCGGAAGAATTTCACTGCAATTCCAGGTAAATTAAAACTGGAATTGCAGCGAACTTCTGCTGAAACAGTCAGAAGATTTCAGAGAACTTGCCAGTTACGCGTAATAAAGTGTTTTGAAGTTCAGTGTGAACAATTTGAACACCTTCTGTAATAGTATGTTGAAAATAAAACATTGTTATAAAGTTGCATTACTCTTTCTACATATTTCCATATCTCCAAACATATGAAACACCCTGTGTGTGTGTATATATATATATATATATATATATATATATATATATATATATATATATACACATTTCAACTGCAAAGAACACGCAGTATAAATAACGTAAAGAACGACGCTTGTATAGGAGAACATTCCGCGCAAGATGAGAAGAGAGAACGAACAAATGAAAAAATGAGGTAACCACCGGGAATCGAACCCGGGATCTTCCGATTGCCGGTCAGATATGTAGAGGAATTACGATTCTGATCGATTGAGGACCATTGTATGGTTATCATATCTGACCGGCAATCGGAAGATCCGGTTCGATTCCCGGTGGTTACCTCATTTTTTCATTTGTTCGTTCTCTCTTCTCATCTTGCGTGGAATGTTCTCCTATACAAGCGTCGTTCTTTACGATATATATATATTAGGGTGTCACTTAATGCAAAGTTTGAATTTTCATGCTGACACCCCGCGAATCTATTCCATTGGTAAAAAAAACATGGTGACTGAAAATCTTTTATTTGAATAACTATAAAAGGTCGCCCCCCCTCCAAAGTTAATGCTTGCGCTGGCGTCTCCTAATCGTTCATTAGATATCTATAATCTCTATATATGTGTGTGTGTGTATCGTGTGTGTCTGAATATCTGAGAAATAAAGTGAACAATACTTAACGATTCACCGTTTCTCATTTCAGCTACGTGATTTCTGGTGATGGAAACCCGGAAGTGTATATACCTATTAGGGGCAGCGGTTGATGAGGTGAAAGGATGCAAGCTTCCTTCCTACAGGCAAGCATTCGGTTACTTCCTTTACCTTCACCATGAAAGAAAATGACAATACGTGACGCGTGAGGAAGTCACTCGAGCAGTGATGTCCTTCTGGGAGAAAGCTCACATTCCAACCAGACTCGAGACACACTGCGTCAGCAAACTGGATAAAGTCTTCGAGGAGTGGAAAGGACTCAAAAAACACGCCTCAAGGACGAGCGATTCACACAAGACGAAAGAAAAAGAATTCATTGAACGCCTCGATCGTCTCTTTGACATCACCACGCTGATTGTGAGAAATTGGTCAAGTACCCAGAGGATTGGGAGTTCCTTCAGCAGCAGCGCCAGAAAGGACGTCCAGGTTCAATGGCAGGTTTGGACATGACCCATCAGCGCCAAGTCAAAGATTGTACTCGACGTCGGGAGGAAGAGGAGAAACGAAGAAAGCGATCAGCAGCTGAAATGGAGGCAGTATCCAACGAAGCGGTTTTGAAGTCCTCATCCTCCAGCTCAGATGATAGCGAAGAAAAAGGAGCATGTGGTGGTTCGTTAGCGTCTAAACAAGAGCAACGAAGAACATCATGACATCGGAATTGGCGGCAGCGCTTGATCGCAAGCAACTCTCGTCAAGAAGGCCACATATCTGCTGTTTGAGGCAGCTTCCAGCTTAGGGCATGATGCTAGCGACTACAACATCATCGTGGATCCATTCATCGTCAGCGTGAAAAATTCCGTACCCTTAAGGCTCGGCAACTGAAGAGCGAGTTCCAAGCAATAGTCCGTTGACTGTTCACTGGACGGAAAACTCATGCAAGATCTGACGTCACGAGAATATGTTGACCGCTTACCTATTCTTGTATCTGGCTCCGGGACAGAGCAGCTCCTCGGGGTGCCAAACTTCTGTCAGGAACCGCGCTGGCACAAACAAATGCCATCATAGATTGCCTGAATGAATGGGGAGTGACCGATCATGTCAAATCTATGTGTTTCGACACAACCGCGACAAACACAGGCCACCGTGGAGGAACTTGTGTTCTTCTGGAAGAAAAAGTTGGACGTGACCTGTTACACTGCGCGTGCAGACCATGTACTGGATTTGGTGCTACAGGCGGCATTCGCAGCATCGCTAGATTCAGTATCTACCGGTCCAGAAATTCTGCTTTTCAAGCGCTCCATGATTATTGGACCCGCATTGACCAGCAACAGTTCCAAACTGCGGACACAGATGCGTTCACCAAAGCAGCTATTTTAAGCATAGAACGGAGCTCATTGAGTTTGCAAAATCACAAGCACTTCAAGTTCGTGATGACTATCAGGAATTCCTCGATCTTTCCGTCATCTTTCTTGGAGGAGTTCCATACAAGGGACTAAACTTCCGCGCCCCTGGTGCTATGCACCGGGCGAGATGGATGGCTAAGGGCTCTATGCCATCAAGATCTGGCTCTTCCGAAGACAGTTTAAACTGACGAACACTGAGGAACGCGAAATTCGAGATATCTGCCTCTTTTCTGTTCTAGTTTACATGAAAGCGTGGGCAACAGCTCATCTGTCCATCGAAGCTCCGCTGAATGATTGGGAATTGATGAGGACGCTCCTTCGATACCCGCACAAGAAGATCTCTGATGGTACACCAAGAAGCTGTCTGCGCACCTGTGGTACCATTCGGAGGAGGCAGTGGGTCTGGTTCTTTGATGAGAGGATATCGATGGAAGTGAAGTGCAGCATGGTTGCAGCGTTAGATCAAGAAGCCCCTCACATGCCGCCAAAACGACCTTTGGTTCTTGATACTATGTTCCTCAGTGACAGCAAAGGACTGGAGCAACTGATCACAAAGAACACCCGAGGATTCTTCTCAAAACTTCAGTTGCCAGATTGCTTTCTGCTCCACCATCCCAGTTCATGGACGTCAAACTCTGAATACGTGCAAGCTCGGGATGTGGTCTCCAAACTTGCAGTGGTGAACGACAGAGCAGAACGGGCCGTGGCTCTGGTGAAGGAGCTGAACGGAAAGTTGACAGTGAAGAAGAACAGCTCCAGTTCCTCGTTCAAGTTGTCACTGACCACAGAAAGCAACACCCAGCTCCGAACAAATCAGCATTAGTGAGGACGCGAAAGAACTAATCACTGATCAGCGTATGAGCACCAATTATTCTGCTACTGTATATGTATTTTATTTCTCAAAGTTTTGCTTTTGTTGCTTCTCCATTTTGTACCATTATTCGCCAAATTATGTCTTCTATTTTGATTATATAATAAACTGTTTGTATTCTTTGCGTTTTTAAGTGTCTTACTTTCGTTATTTCACCAAATTGCCTTGTTTTTTATTATCTGGTTCGGCCCAAGCTGTGAACACTGAACAGCTTGTTGACGTCAACAAATGGGTCTTGTTTTCAGTGACGAGGGCGACCTTTAAATGATGACCAATCAGGACCAAATTCTCTTCCGTATGTTTACACCAAATGGAACAATTTTAGGGGGTGTCATAGGAAAATATCCATCGTTTAATTTTCCCCTATTACCTAGTGACACCCTAATATATATATATATATATATATATATATATATATATATATATATATATATATATATATACAGGGTGTCCCAGAATTAACTATCTATTTGAATGAAATCGGACAAATTTTTTAAAACACACTTTTATTTATGTTTATCATGTTTAATATGTGTTAAAAATGTATAAATTTCTAATTTTTTTCATAATTTTATTTTCATAATTTTTTCATTATCTGGTCCAATGAAAGACCGTCTGAAGTCATAGAATGGCAAAGAGACTCTCCAAAAGTTAACGTGTGGCTTGGAATGACCAAATCCAAAATTTATGGCCCATTCTTCTTTGCGGAAGCAACTGTAACAGGTACCGTCTACCTTGATATGCTTCAGCAGTTTCTCGAACCACAGCTTCTTGATGATGGCATTCTTGATAATGTTGTGTTTCAACAAGATGGAGCACCATAAATTTTGGATTTGGTCATTCCAAGCCACACGTTAACTTTTGGAGAGTCTCTTGCCATTCTATGACTTCAGACGGTCTTTCATTGGACCAGATAATGAAAAATTATGAAAATAAAATTATGAAAAAAATTTAGAAATTTATACATTTTTAACACATATTAAACATGATAACATAAATAAAAGTGTGTTTTTAAAAAATTTGTCCGATTTCATTCAAATAGATAGTTAATTCTGGGACACCCTGTATACGAGGGCTGATCAAAAAATTCGGTGACAGATGTATTTATTGCAAAACTAAATGTCACATACCTAATCAAATTTGTTTCCTTCAAATTAGTCTCTTCCTGATTGTAAACAGTGATTCCAGCTGTCCAGCCATTTACTGAAGCACCTGTTATACTCTTCTTTCGGAATGTTCTTCAATTCTCGTGTCGCATTTGTTCGATCTCTGCTACTTCCTGAAATCTTTTTCCCTTGAGGGTGTTTTTCAGCTTGTGGAACAGGGAAAAGTCACAGGATGCCAAATCCGGCGAATACGCTGCTTGGGGAACCAGTGGAATGTTGTGCTTCGCTTAAGAATTCCCCTCTGGAGAGTGCTGTATGAGAGAGCGCATTGTCGTAATGCAACATCCACGAACCCGACGCACATTTTGCCGGGCATTTTGCACTCTCCACGTAATGTGGCTTGCATTATATATAATATATATATATAATGCAAACCCACAAGAAAAAAAATATTTCAAGGCCTTTCGTGTATTCAGAAGTACACTTCCATGAGTGGATTCTAGGGTCTTTGCTGGTCTGAAACATTATAACATTATATATATATATATATATATATATATATATATATATATATATATATATATATATATATATATATATATATATGTTACAGTAAGATTCTAAAATACAGAGGAATTTCACGAACTTTAGGTTAGGTTAGGTTAGGTTAGATAAACCTAACCTAACCTAACCTGAAGTTCCTGAGTGAAATCACTAGTATCACACTATTACTGAACATATATATATATATATATATATATATATATACAAATTAGAAAATTATACTAAACTGCTTCGTTAAATATGGAAATAATTAAAAGCTTAGTCTGATTTAGCAATCAATGTCGGTTCCTTTATCCTTCTCTCTCTTCTCTCTCTCTCCCTTCCTGTGTGTGTTTGTGTGTGTGTGCGCGCACCCACCTTTAAAAAAGTAGGTAATTAGGGATCTTTTCGGTTTGAAGCCCTGTGAAAAACACCAAAGAAAACGATATTTGTAGGTAGAAATGTATATATTTGTTAAGAAAAGTACATTCTTCATTGGAGTAATATATAATTTCAACGTAATATTTGCTATAAATTTTATTTTTATTTATATTTTGTGGGGATGAACTTGGCATCAGTCACTCTGCTATGGTTAATTATAACAACTATTTGAAACAGATCAGTTACCTAGAATGCAACCTAACCTAACCTAACCTAACTTTCTTACGTGTACTAGGTTTGTGCTGAAACAATTCTAAAACATCTAATGAAATAATTGACTCTTATTTTTGCGAATTTGTTTGGCGTCGAAAGAACACATTTGAGAAAATTTTACAAAACATTTCCCAATTTTCAACCTATTCTAGTTAAACTATAATACATTTCTCTGCCATAAAATGTACTTTTCTTAACAAACATACAGTATATATATTTTCTACCTACAAATATTACTTTCTTTTCAAACTGAAAAGACTCGTAATTAGCCAGTCAAAAACAGATCTGATAAATCAAAAAATAAAATTTATTTAAAAAATCCAAATTTGTTGCTGAAATAAACTCAGCGAAATCCTTTGAATTTCAAATACTACATCGTGGAACACTAAGACTGAATAAGTTATTAACTGGTAAATTAGACAGAAACTGATTGAAATGAATGGATCGGAAATAAATGCGTTAGTTTATAATTTGGAAAAAATTAATTAAAATTAAAATTAATTAATTTTGGACTATTCTCTCCCTTAATGGAATATAATGATGCCCAATCAGACGTAATCACAGTGCCATTTCGTCTCAAAGAAAGACAACAGGGGAGCTATGCCCCCTGTGCTGCCTATCTCAACGCATTAATTTCACCCTATGCCCTGCTTTCCTTTCTCCCCCCCCCTCCCTGGTATCGTGCTTCTTCTCGTGAAATGGGTCATGTTGCCCTCTTCGTGAGGCTTCTTCTCGTGAAATGGGTCATGTTGCCCGTTTCATGAGGTTTCTTCTCTATAAATACCGAATCAACGGTTTTGTTCTTAATCTAACTCCTGATCTGAATCTGAACAACTGTCTCTTAAACCATTCTTAAATTCAAATCTCTCCCGAATCCAATACTACATCCGTTTTCTTATTTAGATTCAAATCCGAGTTTATCCAGCTATGATCTACACACACACACACACACATATATATATATAATATAATATTATATATTGTGGTGTGTGTGTGTGTGTGTGTGTGTGTGTGTGTGTAAATATATATATAATAAAGAGAGAGAGAGAGAGAGAGAGAGAGAGAGAGAGAGAGAAATTCAGAATAAATTTAGTAACATAGACAGAACATATTTACTTCTTAACTTCAATTCTAAATGCTTTGCTATTCTTCTGTGGACGATAAAAGGAAGTTATTCACAGAATTAAGCCAATATTCTCCGCCTATCAGCCTATAATGAGTTATTTAAGAGCAATAAGAGCAAATTCAACTGTTTCAGATAACAGTTTGCCATATTCTCCAGTTTTAGTGCTGACCTATTAAAATTATTTCCCAAAGTTTCAGATATATATATATATATATATATATATATATATATATATATATATATATATATATATATATATATATATATATATATATATATATATATATATATCTGAGATTTACATTAAACGCGTGAACTTTATTCTAAAATAACCCGCAAGAAAAATAAAACATCCACTCCAAGTACATTCGAGTATATCTCAACTCCTCTTTAGACAAACTGAAGGAAATTCCCTGAAGACGAGTTGAAATATACTCAGAAGTACTCAGAATAGATGTTTTCTTTTTCCTGTGGGTTATTTCAGAATACTTCGTTAACCTCGTTGCTGTTCCGTGCGTTGGTCTTTCTTCACACGAAGGTCAAGCTGGTAGCCCCGCCTCTAGGTCTGGCTTGGTAGAGGAGCGAGTTGCTTTCTTGCGCTCTCCACTGTACATAGCCACGCACACCCGGCTTATCTGGTACCGTCCTGAGCCAGGCATCTAGTCTTCTCTGGAAGACTTCAACTTTGACCCCTGTAACGTTTCTGAGGTCCTTTGGAAGCTGGTTAAAAAGTCTTGGACCCCTGACAACCAAGCTATTTTCCTTCAGTGTTGAGGAGGTCCCTTGTCGGCCTTTAATTTGGGAACACTACACATTCTGCCTTTCCTATTTTCCAGTGTTGTTTGAATGGTAATTGGGTTAGTTTTAGGTTTGGTACCAGTTTTTTCGATCATTTTCCATATGTAGATTATGGTGTATCTCTCTCTTCTTCTTTCCAGGGAGTACAGATTTAGTTTACGTAGTCTTTCCCAGTAGTTGAGCTCTTTGCAGCCATCAATCTTGGCTGTGAAATGTCTCTGCGTTTCTTCTAGTTTATTAATTTCTTTCTTTTATATGGGGATGTCAAAACTGAGCAGTATTCAAGTTTTTGTGTAATCAGTGTTTTTAGCGGGGGGATCATTACTATCCTGTCCCTTCTTTTGAACGTTCTTAGTACCTGTCCTGCAATTCTTTTTACTTTATTTATCGCTATCTGATTTTGTGTTTCGAATTTCGCATCATCGATCATTATTACCCCCAAGATCGATCGCTTTCGTGCTTCTCTGAATTTCCTGTCTATCTGGAGCATAATATGCAGTCTGTTTAAGTTCCTCTTTTCTACCATATCTCAAGAGCTGGAATTTCTCGGTGTTAATTGTCATATTGTTGTCTTCTGACCATTTGTATATTTTGTTCGTGTCCTTCTGCAAGGCCTCCACTTCATTTACATTGCTGATTTTTCTGCTGATCTTTGTATCGTCTGCAAAGGATGTTACTATACTGTTGCTGTTTACCCCGCTGTCTATGTCTGTTAGTATGATAATGAACAGGAGTGGGGCCAGTACTGGCCCTTGTGGTATTGAGCTGCGTACTTCCGATTTTGATGATGATATACCTTGAATTTTGACGGCCTTTAGACGTTCACTGAGGAAGTTGTAGAGCCATTTTCCCACTTTGCCCGTTATTCCCATATATTTCATTTTATGTGCTATTATACCATGATCACATTTGTCGAAAGCTTCAGCAAAATCTATGTATATGACATCGTAGTTGTCATTGCCTTCCATTGCATCTAGGATATTGTTGTAGTGTTCTGTTAGCAGTGGTGTAGTGCTGTGGGAACGCGTGGGAACGGCGTTCCCTTACTTTTTTTGGTAGACAGAACGGCGTTCCCTCACTATTTCAAATAAATCTGAACTTACAAATCTCTAACGTCATGAAATTTTAATTCCCATCCCTAGAAGAAATATGAGAAAGAATCATTAACTGTTTCATTTCTTTTAGCTTCGACTGAGGCAATGCTAGCCTATAGAGATCTGGTGAAACAGTCACCACGCCGTACCAGTTGTTAACTTTTTTTTAGTTAATCATTCCAGTTGTTAGCTATTTTTATTGATCGTACTGGATGGCATATATCTAATGACACTGGAAATACTGCATCTTCAACCTTGGAATATATCCTAATATCCAGTGCATATGACCTCAAAATATCCCTGAAATTGGTCAGATTTCAAAAGATTTCCCGGGGGGGCTTACAGTGCCCCCGGACCCCCAGCTGTATGGGCTCGCCGCGCTCGCCATTGTTCCCCCCCCCGCATCTGAGTAACACTTTCAAAATGCGTTCCCTCACTTCTTTATTTAGCACTACACCACTGTCTGTTAGTTATGATAGGCATGATCTACCTGATCGGAATTCGTGCTGATTTTCGTTCAATCTTTCCAGTGTCTCCAAGAAATCATAAATTTTCTCTCTAACTACTCTTTCAAATACTTTGGTGAGGTAGGTGGGACGTCAATGACACTGGTCTATAGTTCTTTGCTTGAGATCTGTCCTCTCCTTTATATATAGGGACAATGTTTGCTCTTTTTATGACGCTCGGTATTTCCCCAGTGTCTAGGGATCTTCTTCATATCCAGTATAAAGGTGTAGCTATTTCATTTTTACAGTTTTTAATCAATAATGTGTTCCAATTGTCCCGACGTGCAGCTGAATGTGGTTTCATTTGTCCTATAACTCTCGCTACATCTTCTGGGGTAAAATCAAAGTCTGTTATACACTCTCCTTGCAATTTCTCTTCAAAGAATGCATCTGTGTCAGGTATCGCTTTGTCACTTTTTGGGGTACTGAAAACTGATTCATACTGGGCTCATATTTCTTTTGGATCGTCTGTTAGTTCATTATTTCTCTTCCTTAAGGACCCAATAGCAGCGCGCGTTTTTGTTTTTTTCGCATAGCTATAGAAGTATTTTGGATTTTCCTTTATTGCTTCTACCGCCTTTTCCTACTTCCCTCTCTGTATGGTCCTTAATCAGGGCTTGTATTTCCCTATCGATACCCTCCAGGTGTTCTTGTATTACTTTCTTGGCATTATCTCCGCAGTCGGCTAACTTCGCCTTCAGTCTCTTTCTTTTGCGGAATATTCTTCTCTCTCTTTTGCCTCTCTAGCCAGCTCCTCTTCCCTTTTGGCTGTGATTTAGGAGCATATTTTTCTAAAATTCTCAGCGTTTTTTCTTCCAAGGTTGTTAGCATTTCTTCAGTTGTTTTTTTCTCTGAAACTGTTCTCCGCTCTATTTGGGCCATGTGCGATCTGATTGCTTCCCAATTTATATTCTTGGAGTTTAAGTTAAAGGCCCCAAATTTGCTTCTTTCCTCAATATGTGTATTGTCTTTTAATGTTGTCGTCATATTTGTTGATATCTCGATTAAGTTGTGGTCTGAGATAATGGTTGGGGTTATTTTTATATCAGCAATCAAGTTCGTGTTATTCGTGAATACCAGATCCAGGCAGTTATTTTTTCTGGTATTTAATGTTGTCTCCTGCGTTGGCATAAACTCATTTGTGAGAGCCATCAACATATATATATATATATATATCATGAATGGGCCGTTCCGACCACTCTGTAATTGATTCCAATTCTGTAAATAAACTAGATCATGTTCATGTTTGCTATAGAAAATTAAACATTAAAAACTGAATCATACTGTGGTTAAAATAAATGTTGCAATTGCTGAAGATAAAATTTTTTACTTACGTGTTTTAAATTGTCCGTAAATACTAAAGTCAGAAATATTCTCGTACACTTACAAATAGTTTTTAAGGAGTACCATTTAGAACACGCATTTGAACCATCTTGTACATAATAGTCATATGAGTAAGTACTGCACGTTTACACTTTTACAGTTTTTGTAAAGTAACCTAACCATTTCGTATGTTAACGTGTTCACTTTCCATGTAAACGTTAAAACTTATTAAACTACAGAATAAAATGAATTTATTGCCGTATATTCTCGAATCCAACGTCAGACTGTTTGTTTCTACTCGTAAAAATTCTAAAAATAAATAAAAAAATAATAAAGACCTTAATTTTAGTATTTTGTTTACAATTTTAGTTATTTTCTCTATAAAATTAAATTTTCCATTACACTTGGAGACAATGATGCTCTCTTGGCTTTCCTTAAAAGTCTTTAATGCATTTTTTAAGCAGAAATTTTTTTTTTAAATTTTTTCAAAACTGAAACCATATACTGTAAAAAGTACATTAGAATCTTGAAGGCTGTCCATTAATTCAACGAAAACTGAGGTACTTTACGTAAACGCGTTTTACTTGACTTTTAGGTAAACATGTTTTACTTAACATTTACATAAACGCGTTTTACTTTACCCTTTACGTAAACATGTTAGATTTTTACTTTTTACGTAAACACGTTTTGCTTTATTTTATGTAAACATGCTTAAACACGATGCATCATTATTACGCCAACTTGCCAAAGGCAAAGATAAATCGAGGTCTGACCATTTCATGCATAAATAAAGAAAAACATTTTTGGAACAGTTAAGAAAATAATAAAGTTTGTTAGTATTCTTTTGTATTTTATAGTGCAACGCATTTTCCATTCCAATTCCAAATCTGATTCCATTCTCATTCTTGGAGTCGCTGAATCAAATTCTACTTATCGTAAAAAAAAGGTTCGAATCCAATTCCAATTATGATTCCGGTCAAAAACTAGCAATTCCAGAGTTGGAATTACTCAGTTATCTACCTACGATATATATATATATATATATATGAATAGAAACGACGTAAATAAGGAGCGTCTCTGCACACGGGGAAGAGAAATAACGAATAAAATGAAAAATGAGGCGAACCGCCCGGGAATCGAACCCAGGGCCTTCCAATTGCCGGTTGGATGCGCTACCATTACACCACGGACCTCGATCAATCATAAATCGAAATTCTCCTACATAGGGCAGAAACCAATGCCGTGAGAGGGCACCCTCGCAAATCGTGAATATGTGCATTTAACTGCAATGACCACGCAGTATATAAATGAATAGAAACGACGTAAATAAGGAGCGTCTCTGCACACGGGGAAGAGAAATAACGAATAAAATGAAAAATGAGGCGAACCGCCCGGGAATCGAACCCAGGGCCTTTCATTTTATTCGTTATTTCTCTTCCCCGTGTGCAGAGACGCTCCTTATTTACGTCGTTTCTATTCATTTATATACTGCGTGGTCATTGCAGTTAAATGCATATATATATATATATATATATATATATATATATATATAGTTAAAGTTTAGAATCTTTTATCAGTATTCAATTTGCAACTGTAAATGTCTTGCTTTTACACTGAACATGACAGTGGAAAATATGAAAAGCTTTGATCATTAAATATTTAGTTACGGATTAGGCTTGGTGTTCCTTATATACAGGGTGTAACAAAAGTCCGTTCTCATAGGAGAATAAGATATAACAAAATTGAACGAGAAAAACGTGTAGAAATGTGTCAATGGCTACATGGAATGCAATTTGAGCATGTACTGGATTAATTGGTGAGTTGATTGTATTGTTTGTAACGTATAGTTAAAACTATTTTTTCGTTCAATTCTGTTATATCTTATTTCTCTATGTGAGAACGGACTTTTGTTACACCCTATATATATATATATATATATATATATATATACTACACACACACATTTTAACTGCAAACAACACACAGTATAATTTACATATATATATATATATATATATATATATATATAATATATATATATATATATATCTTATGAACCTTACCTTATGTTGTTTCGTGCGTTGGTCTCTCTTCACACGGAGGTCAAGCTTGTATATGTAAAGTAAAGAAAATACTTGAGATCACATTGTAAAAAGAGAAGAACCATTAGGTGGAAAGAATAAATGCATGGCTTGAGTTGTGTATGAAGGTAGAGGGTGTACAGTGGCGCTCATAAGTATTCGGACAGGGAAATATTTTAGTTATATTCGTCTTTATATTTTGTGCCATGAACAGGTTAGTTATGAAAAGTTCACTGTTCGATTGGAAAAATTTAACAAATATAAAAATTAATTTAATTCCAACGTATAATGTAAAACATCAAAGAATTTTAGGAAAATAAAAATTAGTGGAGCTATTGAAGAATAGGGACCCCAGCCTTCTTTAGTTAGCTTTATAAGGCTAACTAACGAAAATATCATGACCTAACCTAACCAATCGTCAAGGGCGTACAGTTAACCTAACGATTGGTTAGGTTAGGTCGTGATATTTTCGTTAGTTAGCCTTATAAGCCTAACTAAAGAAGGCTGGGGTCC